>JAQJVL010001225.1:110000-228464 GCA_035578905.1 Stictocephala bisonia | reverse complement strand
AAACTACCTAAACAAGGAGCCATAGAAAATCTACCATATCAAAACAATACAACTCCTTTCTACCAAGGAAAGAGCAAAGTTAAATATTGTATAAAACTCATTTCCAAATTACCTTATAAAGCGAAATAAAAAACAAATCGAAGGAGAATTCAAATAATATTCCAGATTTTCCAAGAGTAGTAGGGAAACATCGACTTTGCGCCGCCCCATGATGAGTTTTCGCCAAATGAAGAGTTGAGGGTGGGGGAAGTCACGTGACCGGATCCAAGATGGCGGCCCCCAGTCTTGCCAACCTGTTGGGAATTTTCCCTCCCAAAATTTCCATCAAATTCCCTTGTTGTACTATATAAAATACAATATTAGCCTTGTTATACTATATAAAATAAACTTTTTTCTCACATCATACTATATAAAATACACTCTTAACCTAACTTTTACCATGTTATACTATATAAAATACACTCTTAGCCTAGCTATATAAAATGAACTTTTTTTTTTTTTGTCCAATAAGGCATCTTTTCCCTCCCGCGCCAACTCAGACTCAGTACCCCGTGGGAATTTTCCCTCCCAAAATTTCCCTCAGATTCCCTTTTTGTACTATATAAAATACACTATTAGCCTTGTTATACTATATAAAATGCATTATTTTCTCTTATAATCTATAGTAAATCTATACTCCATGGGACCTTGACCTTGACCCAAGTTTCCACACCACCCAAGAGGTATAGGGTCATTGCACTCTGTGCAAAGGTGCGTTTTTTATTTTAGTGGATGTCGCCAGTAGGCATAATCCCACTTATTTTAATGTAACTTACCCCAACCATCGCAAGCTACGGTGATAGCCACTCCATAACAAAATTGCTACTTCCCAGTATTATTTTTTTTTTTTGTGTTTTTTGTTTTTTTATTTCTTATACTTTTTTTTTGGATCCCCTATAAGTCTAGCCACCACTTTACTTAGAGAAGCCTTTCAATGTGATGCAAAAAACTTACAAAGGGCTTTTATTTATTTATTTTTTTTATTTTTCTTGTTACTAAAATATTCCTTACTCACACCCTGGACTTACAGAGTTTGGGCCAGCCATAGAGTGTTACACAAATCCAAATACACGTACCGAACGAGAGCCCGGACTGCGACTCAAGGTCTTACGGAGTTTGGCCCAGCCCCAAGTTGCAGGACTGCCTCAGGACTTATGCGTTTTACGGCTGCCTTAGAGAACAGTCGGGCGATTTTTTATTGAATTTGGACCGCCCTCACCTCGACGTTACGGTTACTGCACTCACACACACACATACACACTGGGTTACGGACAGTTAGACCATCCCAGAGCCCACACACATCATGGAACTACAGATTACAAGACCGTAGTATCACACATAAAAACGACAGGCTCATGTTGAATTTCTCCAAGAACACACAACAATGTTATTAATTAGGAAACAGGTACTTACATCCCATCCAATTACGTCACACCAAACAGTCTTTAGATAAAATTGTAAAATAACATTCAGAGCTAGACACACGTTTGCTATTACTAGGAAAACCTACATTTATTGTTTATAAAAAATACTTTTTGAAAACGGTCTATTTTCAAGCTAAAGATTTTCTATTTAAAACAAACTTTTTTTTTGTAAGTCTTTTATTGTTTAATATTTTTGTATTTGTATTTTATATGGTACCATTGATATTACATGTGTTGTAGTATGCAACAATTTGAAACAGTAACAGTTAAAACCTTATAAGGAGTCGTTAAATTTTAAAACTTAAGTCTCTAAATGCTTCTTTCTACAATTGGAAGTTATTAAAGTCTTTAATAATCCGCACCCCTTTAAGTTCTTTTAATATTGTAATAATCTCACTGCCATGGTCAGTGTTTCCCGCCTCTTTTGAGGCAATCAACAAACGCAACCTGTCTACTAATTGATTAGGTACGTCCCAGCTCTAATAATTAACCTGTGAAAATTTTAAAACATCCTTGTATACTTGTCTCCTTACTTCATCCATTTCATTTCCATCGTCTGAACTACTATCAAAGTAATCTTGCTCATTTGAACTATACGTCTCCCCACCCTCATCTGTATCAAGTGAATTGTTTTCAATCTCATCCACTTGATACCTACCTAATTTTACAGGTAACCTATCTGGAGTTTTTGAACGTTTCCTAGGACGAAAAGTACTGTCTATTGGATTATTTACATACATTGTACTACTTTCCTCACTTATTGGTGTTAAACCGTTAATTAAAAGTTTAATAATGTTTTTATATTTAGAACCCCTGCTTCCTTTCACCATTCCATTATTAGGATTTATATAGGATTTTGTTTGCAGCAACATTTTCCTGTACGAATCCAAATCGCCATCTCTATAGTCTTTAATTGATGTTTTTATGGGTTTCCTCATAAAAACTAACTCGAATAGATCAGATGACCCAGGATATACCTTACCGTCAATCAAGATGTTATTTCCTTCAAATTTAACTGACTGTGTACCCATTTTAAATTGTTCGCTTCCTTTATCGAAAGTGATCCCATAAGTATGGTCAGCTGCATTATTCAAGTTTTTTATACTAAACTGTAACCATGACATTAGATCACTCCTAACTTCACTATGTGCATCGTTACCTTGAATTGTGGACATTTTTAAAGCTTGAGCTTTCTCAGCTTCGGTGGAAGCCAAAGCTGATACAAGATCTTGTTCATTCGAATCCATGTTTAATAATAATAAAGAATTTAGAAAACAACTCTATTTATAGCCTGGGTTGGGCTAACTCGGGTTACATCAAAGTGGGTTAATAAAACCCGGGTTAACACAACGTAGGTTATTAAAGCCTGGGTTAAATCAACGTGGGTTAATAAAACCCGGGTTAACACAACGTGGGTTAATAACACCCGGGTTTACAGGTCTGGTTGGAAATGTTCTTCTGGCCAGAGCGTGTAGCTCTTTGGCGATGATTTCTCTCACATTCATAACTGGATTGAATTGTGTCCAATTCATAACTGATTAAGATTTTTGTAAACCAAAATATTTATTGGTTCTTAAGGGATTCCGCAGCCCCTCCCCGCTGCGGAAAGTGGTAGCCGACCTTCTTCTATTTGCTACCTCCTGCACTCTTATGCTCCCACCCGTCTCCTTACTCCACCATCAGCGCGTCTAAGACGGCTCGGTCAATCATCGCTTCTTCATCGATGGAATAATGTCCCCATGGCAGGGTCTTTATGCCTCCTTCCAAAATGAAACGCTTATCATCGTAGGCTGAAAGCGCTATTTTATTTTGCTCTATGCTGTACAATTCATGGCGACGACTCCTAATTAGATTCATTGTTCTATTCACTTGGCAGGATTTATACTTTTTATTTCTCTCCAAAGCGTCATCCAACGTAACATCCACAGTACTGTAGAGGAGGCAGAATTTATCGAGGCACTCCTTATAGTCAGAAAACTCTAGTTCATTCTTTACTACAGATTTTTTGACTCCTTTTGCCTTCTTAGCTTCTCCGTTTTCAGACCGGCTAGCGTACATTTTAGAGCGTAGCCCCACGTACTCAAACATTATACGTCCGCTAAGCTCATTCTTCATCACCCCCAACACTTTTTTATTAACTCTTGGAATGTCAAAACAGTTGGGGTCGGAGTAATCGCTGGTGTCGAATAGATGAATCATCTCCTTCATGTCTTTATACCAGTCAACTGTTTCAATCATATATGTAAGGAAGTCTGTGTCCGTATACTGGAGTCGCGCTTTTTCACCATATTTCTTCTTGATCACATCGTAGTGAAACTCATACATCAACAACTTAGAAACGTCCAGGATGCTCATGCCTACGTATATAGCCTTATTGAAGAACAGACGTGTCTTACTCATATGGACTGCAGCCAGTTGCTCTGTGAATATGGTACGGCTCTTGATATTAGGCTGCGCCATCCACTTATCAGCTTGTGTTTCCTTGGTGGCGAGGCGGATATCCACTCTGTTTAATATGTTTTCTATAGTTTTACCGAAGACTGAGTTGATCATCAGCTTATAGAAGTCTTTCTCAAATTCGTTTGTTGCTCTTATTCTCATGTTGGTGTTTAAATCGATGTAAGCATTTAGCCAAGTACTTTGCATAAAGCTGACAGCTCTATGGATTTTCTTCACCCGCATGCCAAGGGAGATGTACTGTTTTAGGTTTCGGTAGTGAATAACATATTTCTCCTTGTTGAAGAGAGTGAGTAGGAGTTTCATGTTCTTGGAGCCTGGAGGAATGCGCTGCTCTGGTGCCAATGGATAGTCCGAATGGGTGTCGTGCAGCTCTCGAGGGTACTCTAGATCCACTTCGAAGATGTAGCCTCTAGGAGCGTCATCTGGTATGCTAATGATGTCGATGTTTTCAGGATCGTGCGCCCATAGAAAGTCTCTATGAGGCATAGGCTGGCTCATAGCCCATCCATATAAGTTATTGGCGTCGAGATATGTGAGGTAAGTAGTAGGCCTGTCCATGTCATAATCCTCCATATAGGGGTTGTTTGCCTTTGCATAACGGTTGCAACACTGGGATATTCCTCCTCGAATACCTCGGGTGATCATCAGCCGCATTTCATTGTCGGTCAACAGATCCAGTTCAACTCTCGTAGTTTTAAGCATTGCACTCCATGCCAGTCCGGGAGCGGTGAAATACCATGCTGGGTCGAGCTTGTAGGTGTTCATACAAACGTCTCTAAAGTTCTCCATAATGTCCGCCAAAAGCAGAACGTCCGTCTGGTTGTACAGGAGAGTGTATTCTTCCATGTTGGAGATTTTGAATGTGTTCCATACTGTCTGAGCGTGTTCGTGTTCTGCATCAGTGATATCCGTCTTGTTTAGCCTGTTGTAAAAGTCCTTCTTTTCTGGTGGCTTGGTGAGCTGATATTTTTCCAAGGAGTCCATATGGTCATAGATAATATTCCTAGAGTCAAGAAGGGGTAGATACCCTTCATGATAAGTAGTTGTAGTTTCTCTCCAGAGTAGAATTTTGATGTTTCGCGGAATTGTGGTGTCGTTAAGTTCTTCGCCAGTGAGTTGAGGATGGACATCATAAAGCGACAAGAATCAAGGAACCGTAGTTTTACTCCTCCCTCAATCTCTACGGTGTAAGAAATGTATCGCTCCTCGTTATTGGGAATGACGCTAATAGTTTCGTCATTGAGTCCAAACATTTTTATGAAAATATGTGTGTCATAGCCGCTCAAGTTGTGGATGAAGATTGGAATGAAATTAGGTTTGCGGAACTTGAGCTTGCAGGTGTTGTGAGCGATGCCTTTGAATTTTCCAGTAAGATGGTCGTGGTCTCTGACTTTGTAGTCTTCCGGGTCAGTAAAAGGCTTCTCGCAAATATGGCAGATTGTAGAGTTGGCGATGGTAGTGAGATCTTCTGGGTTTAGGTAAATCGGTTTGGCTGCTGCAGAAGAGTATAAGTGAGCAATTTTCTTCGACTCTCTGAACAGACTGTCGACAAAAACTTGTGCTGCATCGGATCCAAAGTATTTCACAGGTTCTCCGTAGTGATCATCAGCGTAGACAATATAGTAGCAGACACTTACAGCCTCATGCTTCTGATACTGCTTGGTATATGATTTTGCTGCTCCATCCTCGTCCATCCTTTCATCCTCCTCCTCCTCAATGGCGGTCAGCATGCATTCGAAGTCGGCGTATCCAGCGAAGGGTACTCTCATCGTTCTATTCCCTTCCTTGAACTTGATTTTGCTGCCCTGTTTAGGCATTTCAATCCTAACAGCTTCTTGGTCGTTGCAGTATCCCATGTGTGAGGCTAGCAGATCTTCTCTTCCATAGTGCTGTAGACACCTACGACATATCCATGTTCTGTGTTGGTAGTTTGTAATTTGCCGGCCAGCTAATCTGGCGAGATCTCGAATTAGGCAGTAGTGGGCGTTGTTCTTGTTCTTTATATACAGCAGGTCGATATGTTTCTGATGCTCCCTATCCGTGACCAGCAGCGGGTACACTACGAACTTTTCATCGTAGGCGTAGACATTGATGGAGATCCCAGACCTCTTCTCAAATAACTTGACATGGTTGAGGCTGATGGGGAATGTGATGCCTTGAAGGAATTGGTCAAAGTCGTGCTCATAGGATAGATAGTGTTGAACGCGATGAGGATGGTCTTTCCGGTGAATAGGGTGAAGTGCGGCTAGCACAGACCACAGGAAACACTTGTTGTCGTTATTATTGATATTGAGCAAGGCGTGTTTAGCTGCAATCTTCTTTGGTAGTTCACTGTATGCTGATCCACGAAGAGGCTTGTAGTTGTTGATTCTAAGCTCCAATCCGATAATTTTAGCCAGAGTCCACCCGGATCCCTTGGCGTAGAACTCGTCCATTTCCTTTAGAAGCTTCCCCTTGGCGTCCTCCAGATAGTTCACAATGTTGGTGGTGGGAAGGATGATGGCGTTCTTGGTCTTGAAGTTCATCTCCTTCCTCTCATCGTTATCGCCTACTGGCTTCTTATACTCGGCGATGAAAACTAATTGCGTCTTGATGTTCTCTGCATTCAAGTTTTCTGCAATCTTCACCATGATTAGCTCTCTGGCTTGTCGGAGGAATCCAGCTGGATCCTTAATACTGGGACGATTGACGACGGAGTAGGTTTTCATCCTCCCCCGGAACGCCTTCTCGATCTCTTCGATACGGAGCTGCTTTCCTCCGATCAGATGATCTACTGCTACCTTAGCCGTATTGTATGCCGATACGATGGTTGAGCGGACGGTATCAATGATGGAAGTGCTGGTTGACGGTTGGGGGTCGACCTCAAAGCTAGCAACCTTGGAAGTGGAGGGGGTTGGCTCGTCTGCTTTCCTTTTGAGGTGAGCGGGACTACACTTCTTGAGGTGGTGGCTGTGGTGGGAGAAAGTGATCATTACTCCGCAAGCCGGACAGGGACGTTGAGGCTCCCGGGTTGTTGTAGGGCCGGTGCAGCTCTTGAGGTAGCGAGCTATGTTTGCCTTAGACATGGTCTTGCTGCATCTGGGGCATTTGGTCTGGTTGGGGTTCATGTTGATCTGAAACGAATGAAACACAATATCGTAAAACTCTCAATATCTATCTACTCGGGTATGTATAATACTAGAAATCCCTGTAAAAAATGTTTTTTAATATCTTGGTGAAGGTAAGATAAGTTAGGTTATGTTCCTAGAGAGTAAAATGAATTTTGTACCGGGTCTTGGACCGGTACAGTTTCGTTTTTTTTCGTCGTTGTCTACCGGGCTGCCTGAGATCGCTCATGCCCTGCGTTTCGTGTACTTGGTAGCCGTTGGCCCGGTTCCGTTTCGTTCCGTGTTCCAGCAGCTTCGGTCAAGTTGGCCTGTCTGTTCATTTTGTTCTCCGCAGCCGTTCGTCACGAGAATATGTTAGGCTAAGGTTCCCAAAACGTAATTGTTCTTTTGTAAGTTTTAATATTTAATCACCCTTTTGGTGAAAATACTTTTGTTTCATTGAAAATGTTAATCGGGCTTAGTTGTGTTTTCAGGGTTTTGTCTAATTTATATTCTTTGTCTAGATGTGTTAACCTAGGTTTGACCCATGTGCTCCATGTTAATTTTTACCGTTAATTACCGTTAATGCTTTTTATATCTGCCTTTATTATTTAATAGTAGTTCTGTATAATGTTTATTGAACCTTTTTTAAATGGAGTTACCGTTTTACCATATTTTTTGTTCTTTGCCAATAACCTAGCCTAGCTGTACTCTTTGATTTTCATGTTATAACCCATTGCTCATGTATCCATAGCCTAGTTTTCAGTTTGTCATTTTTAGTTCCATATACGTAATTACGTCTTTTATAATTTGTTAAGTTGTAATTTGTTTTAAATCTGTTTTCCAACATAAATTTTCATAGCCTAAAATAGGCCTTTTATTTTCTAGTGTGCTTTAATCATGTACAATTTTGTCTGTTCCTGTTTTGTTGCCATGTCATGTTTAGTGGTTATGTATAATATTTGTGTTGTGATGGCTGGACTGTTTTTAATGTGCTGTGGTGTTGTCCTACAGTCCAGGGTCCTTGAGTGGGACTTTCAGCCCTCAGCCTGCCGTCCGGGGGAACTTCGATATTCTCCACTGCTAGCCTGGCCTGAGGACCATGTTGGAGCCTGGAGTTGCCCGCTACCCGCCCTACATCTTTGGTGGTAGAAGTCTTCAGTCCTCAGGTCAGTTCTTTCCATCTTTTCCCGGCGGCTGAGCTGGGGGTGATTTATAAAAAAACAAAAAAAAATATATAAAAACAAAAGAAGAAAAAAAAGTTTGTGGATATATTTGTGCCTAGGCCTAAAACTGTTTGGACAAAGTGAAGAAACAGCCATGGGGACATTTCAAACATTCCAATTTAAGAAGAAAAAAAAAGAAGAAAACGTTGATATTTATTGTTATTTATTTAATTAGTTTATTTTATTGTTATATTTTTTGGATTTTATATTTTGTTAGGTCCCTATGGTTAAGTTTTGTTGTTATTTATTGTTATGTTTAGGCCTAGTGATCGTTATTTATTTTTTTGTTGTTAATTGTATTATTGATGTCCGGGGATAATAGAACGGTACCGTGTTATATTTTTTTTTAAATTGTTTAATTTTTAAACTCACCAAAAGGGGGTTATTGTGCTTTTAGTTAACTTCTATTCGGAGCTGCCCAGGGAATCCGGCTTACTCCCTGGCCTCGGTGGAATCAAGGGATGTGGGCCAAATTGCCGGCTTAATTGGGGTTATCAAAATTTTTATAAATTTTCTTTTCACCTTTATTTGTTTCTTTAATAATTTGTCTTACGTTTTGGGTGTCTCAGGCCAAAACTGCAGATAGGCCATACAGTTTGTTAATTGTAGTTTTGGTATTTGTAGCGTTAAGTGTTTTGGTAGCTTTTGTCGTTATATTGTTAAATTTTGTGTTTATTGTTATTTATTTAATTGCAGATTTTATGTTGTGGCCCTCTGCAGTTTTTGATTTATTTAAATTTTGCTTGCTTGATAATAAAATCAGTTTTGCTCAGCTGCCGAGTGTTATTTTGACCCTCCAACTGCCACCCGTGATCCCATCGCTCGACTTGTTTTGAGTCATCCCCCGGTTGGCACGCTTGCCAGCTTTGGTGGGGGGGGATGGGTCTCAATTGGTAGCAGAGCGTGGTTGCCTAAAAAAAAAAAAAAAAAAAAAAAAAAAAAAAAAAAAAAAAAATCTCTTGTTTGTTGACGGTGGGTGTTTGCCCGTTAGTAGGCCATGGTTGGCCGACCTACCGTCAAGGTGTCTTGGTAATACGTAGAAAAAAAAAAAAGAAAGAAACAAATAAATAATTATTTAAAAAGAAAAACAATTAAAAACCAAATAAATCATTTAACTTTGTATTAAAAAAAAAAAAAAAAAAAACCTAGGCAATCCGCTTGGTTACTTTGTTGAATGGGTTTCATGGGTGGATTGGAGTGGTCGGCAGTGGCTCGGTAGGCTGAGGGTTTAGTTCGTCTTGGACCCTGGAGTTGTCGTTTTTTGTGTACTGTTGAGAATTTTGTTTTGCGAGATGGCCTATCTGCAGAATGTTGCCCTCCTGGTCAAGGAGGAATTAATATTTGAGTTGAGGTCGCGTGGTGTGACTCCGGAGGGTGATGTTCTGAATCTCCGGAGGTTGCTGCGGGAGCAGTTGTCCGCGGGTACGGCGGTGGATTGGTCTGATCTACTGGAGGTTGGTGATGAGTTGGCGGTTTGTAAACGTAAGGTGGAAGATTGGGAAGGGGTTTTTGGAAGATTTGCAGTTTGAACCTCCAGTGGGTCGTGACCGGGCCTGCCGCCTTGCACGTTTGGGGCATCTGCTTGCCCGTTTAAGGCTGGTCAACCGGGCGCCGGGGTTGGAACCGTCGGATAGGGCGTGGATCTTGGAGAGTGTATCTAGGCTTGAGGAGATTTTTCAGGCACTCTCCGGTTCCACGACTCCTACGGGTCTGGGTCAGCGGCCTAATTTCGCACTTTCGCCTAACGTGTCGAGGCCGCAGGCTGAGACAACGGCTTTCACTGTGCCTGAGGTTCCTTCTGAGCCTGCAGGCGTTTCTGTTGAGGTTGCTTGTGGTTCGGCTCCAGCTGCCGTTCCTACTGCTTCTTTGGGTTCACCTGCTCTTCTGCAGCTGAGCTACCACAAGCTGCCTAACCCTCTCACGCCCATGATCCAGAATCTCCCTGTGATCGATGGGATGGATCCTGAGGAGCTTCTTAAGTTTCTGGTGGCCTTTCTCAGACTTAGTGAGATGCCCGGCATGCAGGCTGGGGACTTGCTTCGTCTGGTTTTCCCTTATTGTAGAGGTCCCGTTGGGGAGTTGCTGAGTTCTGTCTTGGCCAGTGATGCCTCGGTGGACTCGTTCCATCGAGAGTTACTTTCGTCATTTCTTCCCATTCGACTCAGGGAGAGGATGGTCATGGACAGATTTTATCGGTCGCAGGGTAGGGGCGAGTCTCTGGCAGCCTATGTCTCTTCAGTCAAGGAAGCTCGTCAAGCGTTGCGCCTCACCCTTTCTGAAGCTGACACCGTTCGTGTCATCCTGGATGGCATTTCTCCCGAAGAACGGTGCAGATTGGTTTTTGCTGGTGTTCCTTCGACTTTTCGGGAGCTGCATCAGCTGTGCATTGTTTCGCGCAGCGTGCAGTTCTCAGACCAGCAAGGGAGGGATTCTGAGAGTCATCGTGCTCTCCCCACCCGTCGACCGGCTATGTCTGTAGGTGTGAGTCAGCCAGTGGAGGGTCGTGGTTCTCGGCCTCCGGTTGTGTGCGTTGCTTGTGGCCAACCTGGTCACATTCGACGTGACTGTCCACGTGCTCGAGGTCGTGGGGCGGGAAAAGCTCAGCGCGCGGGGTTGCCTCCACAGTAGCTCCCCGCGTTGTTGCGACTGACCGTGGCCATTTGCCTCTGACACGTGCCCATAGCAGGAGTGTCGGGGATTTTTCGGGCCTTGCTGGCATGGCTTCCCTGGGACTTAGTGCGGTCACCTCGGTGTGTCCTGGCGTTTTTGTTTCTTTTGGTGGTACGGTGTGTCGAGCCCTTCTTGATTCTGGTTCGGCATGCAGTATCATCAGCCTTTCTCTTTTTGAGTCCCTTGACGCCTTAGGACTTGTCAGGCAAGCCGAGCCTTCTTCTATTACGTGCTGGACGGCATCCCAAACTCCTCTACCGATAATTCTAAAGGCGTTTTTCCATTTTAAAATCGAAGGATTTTCCTGGAGGTGGGGTTTTCTTGTGGCCAAGGACCTGGCGGTTTCTTGTATCCTAGGGGCAGACTTCATTTCTAAGAGTGGTATGGTGCTTGACCTCCAGAAGCGCCAGATATTTTTCAAGTTTAATCGGCGAGTTTTGGTGCCTCTAGTAGGTGATTCTGACTGCCCTCCTGCAGTCAGAGAGGTGGGTTGTGAGCCCGAACAACCCAAGGTGGATCCGGTTGGTCATCTCCCCCCTGAGCAGGCGGAGGCCATTAGGAGGCTGTGTTTGCGGTTTCCTGATGTGCTTACGCCGGAGCTTGGGGTCACTTCTCTTCTGGAGTATGAGATCCACCTCACCGATTCTCAGCCAGTTAGAAGTCATCCGTACAAACTTGCTCCCCCAAAGATGGAGGTTATGAGGGCCATGATCGAAGATCTTCTGAGCAAGGGTGTGATTGAACCGTCTCGTTCTGCTTATGCCAGTCCAGCTTTTCTTGTGCCCAAGCCTAATGGTAAGTCTAGGCTTGTGATGGATTATCGGAGGCTCAACGCTAAGGTCGCTATTGACTCGGTACCTCTGCCTGATTTGCATTCTGCGTTTGATTGGTTCGGTAAGGCTAAGTTTTTCAGTGTGTTTGATTTGAACCAGGCCTACCATCAGATTCCATTGAAGAATGAATCACGGCCCATGACTAGCTTCTGTGTTCCCTGGAATCTCTATCAGTTCACTAGGGTTCCTATGGGTCTTGCTGTGGGTGCCCAGACTCTTACTCGTCTGCTTGATTCCATCTTCCATGATGTGAAGTTCAAGTTTGTTTTCAATTACCTGGACGATCTTCTTGTCTACAGTGAGACTTTCGGGGAACACATGCAACATCTGGAGGAAGTTCTTAGTCGCCTCAAATCAGCTGGCCTTACCGTCAATCCAGAGAAAGTCACTTTTGCTCGTCCTGAGATTTCTTTTCTGGGTCATCTTATTTCTTCTCGAGGCGTCTGCATTGATCCTGCGAGGACCCAGGGCATTCGGGATTTTCCTCCTCCCAGAGATGCCAAGGGGATTGCCCGTTTTGTGGGGATGGTGAATTTTTACCGTCGCTTCATCCCTAACGTGGCCGAGCTTGCTGCCCCGTTGAACGAGCTGCGAAAGAAAGGTGTCCCTTTTGTGTGGGGCCAAGCTCAGCAGACTGCCTTTGATGCTCTCAAGGAGGCTATCATGCAACCTCCTGTCCTGCGGATGCCTGATTTTAGTAGAGAATTTATTCTTCAGACTGATGCCTCCTCCTCCGCCATTGCTGCTGTTCTTTCTCAGGAGTTTGATGGGGTCAGGCAGCCCATCGCTTTTGCTTCGAGGACGTTGTCTCACCAGGAACAGAAAGCTTCTTCCATCTATGAGTTAGAGTGTCTGGCTGTGGTTTTCGGTACGGACAAGTTTCGGCGTTTCTTGGAACACGCGGAGTTCTTGCTGGAGACGGACAATCAGGCACTGTCTTGGCTTCTTGCCCATCCCCGACAGCTCGGGAAAATTGGTCGCTGGGTGGTCAAAATTTCTGCCTTTAAGTTCCGAGTTCAACATCTTAGGGGTACCCAGAATGTCATCGCGGATGCTCTTTCCCGCATGTACCACGAACCCAGTGATCCACCGACTGAGGCTGTTGCTCAGTGTGGTGCTGTTCTTCTGGATTTTCCTCTGGCTTTTGACGACCTACTGTCCCATCAGCAGAAAGATCCTGAGCTGTCAGTCATCTTAGGTGAGCTTCAAGAGGGAGGTGCCCACCCTCCCTATTTTCTGTCCAAAGGGGTACTCTGTTGCCGTCCTCGACAGAGGGGTGAACCCCGTGTAGTGCTGCCTAGTCATCTAGTACCGATGGTCTTTCAGTATTATCACTCTTCCCTTGTGGGCGGTCATCTTGGCATTCATAAGACCATCGCTAAGATTCGTAGGTACTTCATCTGGAAGGGCATGGACCGGGATGTTGCTGGCAGAGTGCGGGCTTGTCACTTGTGCTCTCTCAGCAAGCCTAGTCAGAATGCAAGGTTAGGGTTGTTATCTTCTGAGGTGGCCGAGCGTCCTTTTGAGAAGGTGTTCATCGACTACGTGGGTCCTTTTCCCCGTAGCAAGTCAGGTAGCTCCTACCTACTTGTTTGTGTGGATGCTTTCTCGAAGTTCGTTTGGCTTTTCCCACTTCGGAGTGCCACGGCTAAGCTCACCATCCGTGCTCTCCAGTCCTAACTCTTCCAGCACTTTGGTGTGCCTTCCACTCTTGTGTCCGACAACGGTAGCCAGTTTACCTCCCATGAGTTTCGTAGGTTCTGTTTTGGCAATGGTATCAGGCATGTGACTACCTCTCCTTATTACCCACAGCCTTCTCATGCAGAGCGGTTCAACCGCAATCTTCGGTCTGCCCTTATTACCTTCCATGCTGAGAAGCAGAACACCTGGGATGAGAGTCTCTCTTGGCTCCAGCTTGCTTTTAATTCTTCCAAGCATGAGAGTCACAATGCCACTCCCTTCGAGATTCTACATGGCTACCCTCCTAACAACCCTTTGTCCAACTTGTGGAGGTTAGAGGATCTTCTACCTACGCCAGGTGCCACTGACGTAGTGTCCACGTGGCGGGCTGCTCGGCGCAACCTGCTACGTGCTAGAGAGAGAGTAAGGAGGAGGTATGATAAGGGTCGTACTCCTAACCCTTTTCAGGTTGGAGATCTGGTTCTTTGTCAGGCTCACCCGGTCAGTTCGGCCGCGGAACGAAGAGCTGCAAAGTTGTGCTATCGGTGGTCTGGTCCCCACCGCATCGACAGGTTTTTGTCACCGGTGACTGCTCTGCTGGTTGATCCCCAGTCAGGCAGGGTGTTTAGGAAAGCCCATGTGTCCCAGCTTAAGGCTTTCCGGGGAACGGTTGGTCCAGGAGTTGGTGTTCCTGGGGGTTTCTTGGGGCAAAGAGATTGATCACCTCTGCGCCCTAGGTGGCTGTTCTGAGAGAGTCTTCTTTCTCTCTTTTTTCTTGTCGGGCCCGACAGTCAGGGTAGTTTGCTCCCTGTTCGAGGGGTTTCCCCTCTTAGTTTCTCTTGGACGTCCTTGGAGCACCACTCTTCGGAGTTCCTCGTCTTCTCTTGGTTCCCTGAGGTACCGAGTGTTCTCCCCTGCCTGGGTGTGTTGAGGTTTGCAGAGGGAGGTTGTACCGGGTCTTGGACCGGTACAGTTTCGTTTTTTTTCGTCGTTGTCTACCGGGCTGCCTGAGATCGCTCATGCCCTGCGTTTCGTGTACTTGGTAGCCGTTGGCCCGGTTCCGTTTCGTTCCGTGTTCCAGCAGCTTCGGTCAAGTTGGCCTGTCTGTTCATTTTGTTCTCCGCAGCCGTTCGTCACGAGAATATGTTAGGCTAAGGTTCCCAAAACGTAATTGTTCTTTTGTAAGTTTTAATATTTAATCACCCTTTTGGTGAAAATACTTTTGTTTCATTGAAAATGTTAATCGGGCTTAGTTGTGTTTTTAGGGTTTTGTCTAATTTATATTCTTTGTCTAGATGTGTTAACCTAGGTTTGACCCATGTGCTCCATGTTAATTTTTACCGTTAATTACCGTTAATGCTTTTTATATCTGCCTTTATTATTTAATAGTAGTTCTGTATAATGTTTATTGAACCTTTTTTAAATGGAGTTACCGTTTTACCATATTTTTTGTTTTTTGCCAATAACCTAGCCTAGCTGTACTCTTTGATTTTCATGTTATAACCCATTGCTCATGTATCCATAGCCTAGTTTTCAGTTTGTCATTTTTAGTTCCATATACGTAATTACGTCTTTTATAATTTGTTAAGTTGTAATTTGTTTTAAATCTGTTTTCCAACATAAATTTTCATAGCCTAAAATAGGCCTTTTATTTTCTAGTGTGCTTTAATCATGTACAATTTTGTCTGTTCCTGTTTTGTTGCCATGTCATGTTTAGTGGTTATGTATAATATTTGTGTTGTGATGGCTGGACTGTTTTTAATGTGCTGTGGTGTTGTCCTACAGTCCAGGGTCCTTGAGTGGGACTTTCAGCCCTCAGCCTGCCGTCCGGGGGAACTTCGATATTCTCCACTGCTAGCCTGGCCTGAGGACCATGTTGGAGCCTGGAGTGGCCCGCTACCCGCCCTACATCTTTGGTGGTAGAAGTCTTCAGTCCTCAGGTCAGTTCTTTCCATCTTTTCCCGGCGGCTGAGCTGGGGGTGATTTATAAAAAAACAAAAAAAATATATAAAAACAAAAGAAGAAAAAAAAAGTTTGTGGATATATTTGTGCCTAGGCCTAAAACTGTTTGGACAAAGTGAAGAAACAGCCATGGGGACATTTCAAACATTCCAATTTAAGAAAAAAAAAAAAAGAAGAAAACGTTGATATTTATTGTTATTTATTTAATTAGTTTATTTTATTGTTATATTTTTTGGATTTTATATTTTGTTAGGTCCCTATGGTTAAGTTTTGTTGTTATTTATTGTTATGTTTAGGCCTAGTGATCGTTATTTATTTTTTCGTTGTTAATTGTATTTTTGATGTCCGGGGATAATAGAACGGTACCGTGTTATATTTTTTTTTAAATTGTTTAATTTTTAAACTCACCAAAAGGGGGTTATTGTGCTTTTAGTTAACTTCTATTCGGAGCTGCCCAGGGAATCCGGCTTACTCCCTGGCCTCGGTGGAATCAAGGGATGTGGGCCAAATTGCCGGCTTAATTGGGGTTATCAAAATTTTTATAAATTTTCTTTTCACCTTTATTTGTTTCTTTAATAATTTGTCTTACGTTTTGGGTGTCTCAGGCCAAAACTGCAGATAGGCCATACAGTTTGTTAATTGTAGTTTTGGTATTTGTAGCGTTAAGTGTTTTGGTAGCTTTTGTCGTTATATTGTTAAATTTTGTGTTTATTGTTATTTATTTAATTGCAGATTTTATGTTGTGGCCCTCTGCAGTTTTTGATTTATTTAAATTTTGCTTGCTTGATAATAAAATCAGTTTTGCTCAGCTGCCGAGTGTTATTTTGACCCTCCAACTGCCACCCGTGATCCCATCGCTCGACTTGTTTTGAGCCATCCCCCGGTTGGCACGCTTGCCAGCTTTGGTGGGGGGGGGGGATCGGTCTCAATTTATAGGTTATGTATACTACTATACGGTTGCAATAGATGCGTTGTAAATAGCGCAGCTGCTAGATGTGTCTCGTTCAAAAGTCTGAGACTGAATGATGTTTGACCTGAAATCATCGTAATATATATATATATATATATATATATATATATATATATATATTACTACTACGTGAATCAAAATATTATTTTATTAGATGCTACTACGTTAGTCAAAAAACAACAAAAGATCCTGCTATATTTTAGGCCGTAAGTGAGGTTATGTTATTAATTTGTCTACTTGAGGAATTAAAAAAGAATTGAACATAGTACATTTAGGGTCTGCTAAGTTCTAAAATGTGAGGTTATATTCTGGATTTACAATAAATGAAGTCTCAAAAAGTGAGGTTATGTTCTCTTAAACTTAAAATAAATAATGTCTCAAAAAGTGAGGTTATGTTTCAGACGTATGACTGATTCTGTACGAAAGCGTCAAAGTTCATGTCTGTATATTGAAATTGTTATTTATCATGAGGAAAAATTTACAAGACCAGAAAGTGGCTCAGTGTTAGACACATCGGTGTTCTAACATGGCACTGGGGAGGGTAAAAGCAAGCTAAGGGAACCTAGTGACGACTCCTAACGGCAGTTGCCTTATGAGGAAAAGCCAGTGCGTCACACGCTGGCCCCACCCGGGCATCCGCTGCCAAGTCGAAGTTGGCCGAGAGTGCGTCCCACCACTCTCACGGAATCCCCCGCGAGTCCTTTAGCAAACTTTAGCCTTGCAAAGTTGGCTAAAGGACTGATCGGTGTTTAAAACTGGCCGAATCACAAGGAATCAAGGCCTGTCTATAACACCGATCGTATATTTTCTAAATACTCACCAACAGAGAAGTTCTGCGCAGGCAGGAATCAGAGAGTCACGAGAGAATAGTACTTGCCGCTCGAAGGCTCGTCGACAACTGATCACCGACCGGTCTGCTTACACAGGACTTCGACGTTTGCCGAAGGTTCCCGACAATCTCCGGAAACCCCCGAAGGTATTCTCCGAAACAGTCAATACATTTCCCGTAAAAAAGTGGTTTTTTGCTTATATCTCGAAAACGGTGCGTCCTAGAGCCTTGGAAATTTTTTTCGACCCCCTGAAAGTCTTTACCGCCCCACCTGTGTACACCATTTCCGACCTACCTATAACAAAATTTTACCAAGAATAACACCTTTGAACTTATCTTTACCCCCACCACTTTGGATCTAGTTTCGTTATTTACCGTCCGATTTCGCTCAAATTTGGTCCACGTGTACAAATACGCATGTCATACAATATAAACCGTTTGTATTATGTATATGTCGTCTCTGGACTTATCTTTACCCCCACCACTCCGGATCTAGTTTCGTTATTTACCGTTCGATTTCGCTGAAATTTGGTACACGTGTACAGATACGCATTCAATACAATATAGCTAGGCTAAAAGTGCATTTTATATAGTATAACAAGGCTAATAGTGTATTTTATATAGTACAAAAAGGGAATTTGAGGGAAATTTGGGAATTTGAGGGAAATTTTGGGAGGGAAAATTCCCAACAGGTTGGCAGGACTGAGAGCCGCCATCTTGGATTCGGGACCACTATCTTGGATCCGGTCACGTGACTTCCCCCACCCTCAACTCTTCATTTGTCGAAAACTCATCATGGGGCGGCGCAAAGTCGGTGTTTCCCTACTACTTCCAAGAAAAATTGGTTTTTTTTTTCGTATTAAAACAGAACATGACTGCCTTGGAAAGTATTTCCATCGCATCGGAATATATGAAAAACCAAATAATATGTTATGTCAGTCATATGGTATTATGGACAGAAACTATTTGTTGTACTGTTCAAAATAAAAAAAAGATTTTATGGTGTAAGTATTGGTAAGCCAGGTCACTAATGACGTAATGACTTTTGTCAAAGACTTAATAAAATAAATAATTAAATACTGTTTGTTACAACATAGCCTAATTAATATCAGATAACAACAAACTATTTACATACTATAGTGTAAAAAAATAAATAAATACACAGTAATACAAATTTTGCTTATTGTGTACCTATGATGTCTTATGAGTGTAAGATACAATGTGAATATCGTTTTATTCATATATATGGTAAATAAATCATTCTGAATGAGATTTTAAAGAAAAAACATATAAAATGAACTAAATCTACATTGTATAAAACAGGGGTAGGAATGCTTTATAGATATTAAGTTTTCCTTATAAATTATTCAGAGTTAAAATTTCAGATGTTATCGTACAAATTTGTTTAATAGTTATTTTGTAAATTAAAGTTGACGTACTTTGATATTATTGCTATTACAGTTTTATGGTTGTGTAAATATTTGATTTAAATGTTTGGTATTTAGTTAGTTATACACAGTAATTTTGTCATTAAGGTATTTAAAACACTGAATGTTAAGGGAGATTAAAAGGATTTAAATTAATTCTGATGTTCTATTTGGGATTATATTGTTTAGGTTGTAATAAAATACCATATTAATTAGTTTTCGAAGAAACCGCACATAGTTCCATCCTATGATTACTTAGTTCTGTAACTACGGTATTTATTTATTTATTTTTATTATTTTTTTTTAGTATTCTTAACTGTTATTTTGGAGTAATGACTTGCTTTAATCGTTGTCATCTAGTTACCCAGTTCCGAGGAATTCGGATCTAAATGTTATCACTACTGTCTATAGGATTTGCTAAGATTTAAAATCTAGCAATTACGTTTTTATATAGAAATAATGTATTGTTTAAATTAATGATACTTGCATTAATTTTAACTAAAGATTAGTACAGATGGAAAAAATAATATTATTAATAATAATACTTTATTGCCATCAAACTTTACAGCATTGATAAAGTCATAATTGCAGCTATATATTGCCAAGTAATTGAGAATATAATAAGGTTACACTTAAAAATATATGTCAAGTTTTAATTTACAATAGTTTTAACAAGCCAAAGGTAGGTAGGGGATTTTTTTGAAACAGAAATATCCGCTTTCAATTAAGTAAGTGGTTTTAACTTAAAAAGGGCATTCTCCTTTAAGGAAAACTGAAAACTACTAAACATGAAAATACTTAATGTCGGCACTGGTGGCGCAGTGCTGTAACTCAGCTACTTGGGGACAAAGTGTTTGGGAGATTGTAGGCGATAGGTTCCATGTTCGGTTCTCTTAATACAGTACCGACACGGCGTCCGCTCAATGGTTGTCATCAATATAGACACTACTAGAGAAGTCTGGAGTGTCCGTGTTGAATGGTAGTCAAGGTTCGGGTGTTGTGTAGGGATGAGAACTAAGTGTCAAACTTGTTAGTTAGCTGAAAATCAGACCAACACTACGTGGTTCGGATTCCACGTAAAGCTGTAGGTCTCATAGTTGCCCTGGCTATTGGGCTATTAATAAATAGTCATTTCTGAGCTAAGTTGAATTCAGATAGTAACAATAACTACACTTGTTCATCTACACTCATCACACTCATTCACGCCTCATATTCGCCCATATCTCTACGATCGGCGTCTTAGAGATGAATAATAACAATAACATTCCTATATTAATTCATGTTTATTGAATTACTAATTTATATTTATGAACAACATTATTATGAACAGTAATTTTATATTAAAAGCTCATTTCAGTATTGAAATTGAATCATTGTTTGCTTTTAGTGCTATAAGATTATTATAAGTACTCTTCGTATTATATTTTATACATAGCCCATATGTTTATTAAACGATTAGACTGCAAAGCAAATAATGAAAATTATGTAAGAAGCTCTATATTAACCTCATGCTATAATAAATATACAAATTATCACAGATTGGATACGAGGTGTAAAATTAAATGTACCTTAAATTTTAAATATTTTAAATACATGACATTGTAGAAAGGTTTCATAAAGAATATTTAAATTAAACAAATATTATAACCATAGAACTTCTGTGATTGAGAATTCCTGTATATTTTACATTAATTTTTTCATCCTGATGATTTTAGTAAAACAGATTCCAAAATGTTTTAACTCATACTCCTTTTTAATATTTAATTATTGTAAAATGTATTTTTACTGATATATTTCACTCTTTAAATATGACATACCACCATATTTATCAATACAGAATTTATAGAGATCGCTTCATTATCTATGTTATTGTACTATTAATACTTTATTCCATAAAACGTAAACTCATGCAGGTACAATAGTGTAAATTAAAACATTTGAAAACCTTATAGTTACATAAAAACTAATAGCAGGATCTTTGGACCTTTTCCGTTACTTCACTGCCACTACTCTTTTTATTGCACCCACAGTTAGGTTAAGTCTTGTCAGTTTATTTTTTTATTTTTATTTATTTATTCATAAGACGCCAATCGTCAAGATATGGGCGAATATGGATTCCGATTGAGTGTGATGAGTGTAGATGAGCGAATGTAGTCATTGTTACAAACTAAGGCCGACTATTCCTTAGAACGTGTCATTAATTAATAGCCCAATGACAAATGAACAGCCGGTGGTTATCAGCTGATCCTTCTCAAAATGTATTGACTCTGATTGGGATCGAACTGACAACCTTTAGCACATAGGTTTGGTTAGGTGGCTACTAAAGTTGATCACATACTGGTAAGTTCAATGACCGCCGAATCTGAATGCGCACTCCGTCTGTACGTTATTGGAAAGCAATAAAATAAGGCCAGTGATAACGGATTCCTATTATATAAGGAAAACCAAAGGGGATGTAAATTTTATTAAGGAACAGTTTTTAAAACAATAGAATATTTCTAAAGCAGTAGTGAATTAACACAAACCAAAAGAAAAGTAGTGGTAGTGAATTAACGGAAACGATCCGAATGTTTAGTGTTTTTATTTATAAAAATGTCCTTTTTTACATTGTCAAGACAGCCAAACTGTTTGTCTTATTAAGTTGTTCATATTAGTTAAGTAATTGAGAAATAGGTAAATATAATAAATTAATGGTGTTTGTAGATTAAAAATATGTATAAAATAAAAACCTTACTTAGCAGTTGAAATAAACTGCAACATTTTGCGTAAATATAGTACCGACTGATTTTTCAGTTGTAAACCTATTTTAGACATTTAACTAGAAATGTTGGAGCTTTAAGTGATGATTTGGCTAACATTTCGGCCAAATAGAAAATCTAAATAAATTAAAATAAACCCAATGAATATTTCAGGACTAATCATTTATAAGTCAGGGGAAAAGTGGTACTGTAGGGACATTATAGATAATATTTAATATTGTTCTAAGATAAATTAAACTATAATCGAAATAATATAACACACTAATGGCATTACAAATATATTCATTGTGTTACTTCTTTGGTAAATTGTATCTATAATTGTGAGTGGCAAATAAACGTAAACATATAAGACAGTAAGATAATGAGCCAAAACACTCGTGGTAATTAATTAATTAATTTATAAAAAAAAAAGTAATTGGTAGATTTTAAATCTTAGCAAATCCCATTGACAGTAGTGATAAAATTTTGATCCGAATTCCTCGGAACTGGGCGAATAGATGAAAACATTAAGGCAAGTCATTTCTACAAATTATGTTCAGTATCGTTGAACAAGAAAAGTAAAAATAACATTTTAACATGGAAACAAAACAACAATACACTACCACATCTTGATAGTCTTAAGTGTAAACACGGAGCGTGGGAAATAGGAGATAATGAACGATGTCTGCATTGCAGTGACTTTACTACAAGAGTTTCTCTGACATTCTTTGTTATATTGTTGAAGTAATATCCTATTAGAATGTCGGTGAAACAATTAACTTGTATAATGCAGTAAAAAAACAAACACAAATTTGTAAAAATTTTTCTAGGTTTTTTTTCGTGTTTACTTTGTTTTGGAAGTATTCATATCCAAAAATATCATGATATGTTCTCGAAATTGAAGTAAAATATATAAGACAATGCTAATATACTTTAGAAATTTGTTAGATCTAAAATTACCAGTACAGAGAAAATTAAGTTCACTGTAGAAAACATTAAATGCTATAATAAATAGGTCCTTACATATATTAGTCTGCAGCCATAATCACCATGAATCTAGGAAATTATAGGATTATAAAAAAAATAATGGTTTTTAAGAAAGAAACAAGAGTTTGAGTTGTTACAACAAAATGTGATCATGTTGTCTTTGTAATCACAACAATACAATGAGAATGTCGTTCTCATAGCAGCGTTTAGTGTTCTGTTCTAACTATGCAACCCTCTGAAACATAAATAGCCACGTTGTAATTGCTGCTCATTTCCCTCATGAAATGTTTCTTTAAGGTAATTTCATGTGTGTTAAAACAATAAATATATATAGACACACAAATAAGTTGGTTTAAATATTTGAAAATTGATTTGAAGACTAACATAAAAATGTAAATGAAGCTAAAAATACTATTTGTTACTCCAATACAAATCTATTTAGAACAAATATTAGAAGATATATCACGTTACAGTAGTTAGGTAAATATTAACCAGATATTTATTTATGTACTACGTTTTATTTATGGATGTAATATTTTTCAAGCCCAACGATCCCATTAGAGGTAAATCTTTTTCTCTAACCTAACCTTAAGTAGAATTGCTTTCATGCTATTACAGATCAAATGTTAAAAAAATTTCCCTTTTGTTATTACTGGTCTAAAATACCTATAGTTTATTTTGTATTTATAACAACTAAAACTATGTTATATATTTTTACTCCGTTTTTATACATTGGTGTTGTTTTTATCTATAAATCAAGGGTTGTATCAAGCTTTACATGTGTATACTGAGTAGTGATAGTGTTAAGTGTACCTAGTAGTATGTACATTTTATACACATTTTTCAAGCTGTATTGGTATTTTATATGATTAATAAATTGACAAATCACCAGGTTTAAAAGGCTTTTAAAGGTGACTCCTAATTTAAATAAGTTTTTCTTATTTTGGTCTTCAATACTGTGACTGGACTATTTATTGTAAATAGTCCACCTTGGCTTTCTTATAGAAAAATCGCGAATAATAAACATTTTAAAAATTTCTTTGTGGTAGAAAAATAAAATAAAAATATTTTAAAAAGGGTCGAAAGAGTTAATAGATAGTAATGTAGAACTAATTATTGAAATAAAATATCACCTTTTTTATGATCGATAGTGCTAGACATAAACTGTTTGGTTTCATGTCTAAAATACCTATAGTTTATTTTGTTTTCTATAACAACTAAAACTATGTCCATTTATTTTTACTCCGTTTATACATTGGAGTTGTTCTACTATAAATCAAGGGTTGTATAAAGTTTATAATGTTATACTAGTAGTGCATAGTGTTAAGTTTACCTACTAATATGTAAATTTCATAATATATTTTTAAGCAGTATTGCGTATTTAATACGATTAAAAATTGACAAAAAACCAGGTTTACAAGGTTTTTTTAAAATTGACTCCAAATTTAATATCGTTTAATTTGGTCTTCAACTGTGACTGGACTATATTATTGTAAATAGTCCACCTTGGATTCTCTTATAGAGAAATCGAGAATAATAAACATATTAAAAATATCTTTGTGTAGAAAAATAAAATAAATATATTTTAAAAAGTTGTCGTATGTGTTAATAGATAGTAATGTAGTACTAATTATTGAAATAAATATCCCTTTTTATGATCTATATAGCTAGATACAACATATTATTTTAAACACACTACAAAAACCACGCATAAATTGATGAAAAATCCAATGTTTTAGGATTTTCTCTCATTTTTATGAGGAACTTTACTCACAAGCCCACATTTTCCACAGGCGTGATATTGAACATTTTATTGAGTGTGAAGCACCAAGCTTCAGCTGTTGTTAATTCAAACCTTGGAAAATGCAATCCAAAGTCAAAAGTAAAATGAAAAAGTGTAACTTTAATTTCCAAAGTAGACTTACAGATGTAATTAACTATAAATTATATGTATAAATATCACTATAAGCATTTTTTCTAGTAAGTATCTCACTTCTTGCATATAATTATTATAAAAAAGATATATTTCCATATCCTCTCACATGTTTTAAAAAATGTTATCATTACAACCTATCGAGTTAATTTAGCTATAGTAATTCAAATAAACTGCCTGTATTATGACATATGTACCTCTTGATCCAACATATTATTTTATAAACACTACAAAAAAATTTCTAAAATAATGAAAAACCCTATAAAGATTTTGTTAAGATTTTAATATAGTAGGAATCAAATAAAAAAATTAAAAATTTGTAATGGATTCAAACTTTTTATTTAAGCACTTATATAGCTTGATTTAAAAAATAGGACATTTTTTAGTTTGAATTAATACAGGTAAACTATGAAACGCAATGTAACAGTTAATGATCAGTGATGCAGTCCTTTTCTAGTACTCCTAGAAAATCAGTTATTTAAACAGTCACGCTACGTAGAGAGACAAAGTGCACCATTCTATTAAGGACAGGCAATAGATAGGAGATCAATGCTTAGTGATCTAGTAAATAGGAATGGTTCTTCCCAGTGTTAAGGTCAGTGAAGTGAAATAATGCTTTGAGAGGGGCCTAGGAACTGTTCTTTTTATCTATGTTCAGCCCAAATTACAACATCATTTTTATTATATTTTCAATTGCTTTCTTTATTGACCTACAGATAGTGTAAAAGAATTTCAATAATGTCTCTCCAGGTGTTTATTTCACTGCTTTTGTTTCAATTTAGGGCCTTATAGGTGTTTGATTGTACAGTACATATCTATCCTCTACGTGGAAAGGTTGGCTAAAATGTCAACCAAGGGCAGAACGGCACATTCTCATAATAAATGCAAAGCTGTACCAGGAACTCAATTATAGACTCTCTCTGCATACTTGTAAGACGATTATTTTAGCTTTGTTGTTTATAATGAAAAGAGACAAACCAACAAACATGCTTCATATAAGTTTGTAACAAGTTTGGATAAGGCTAGGTTAGTTTTTGATAAGTTAGGTTTGGACTGGTAAGGTTATTTAGGTTAACCTAACGATCTTGCATCATTTACTTTACAATATGATACAGTTTTATGCTTAATGAATAAAGTGAAAGCCTCCAATAAGAAATTACTAGGGGAAACCCCTGCCCGATTCGTATGCCAACTCCCTCCCTCACTGCGCTCGTGACAGTTTGCTTCAGAAAATTTTGTAAGCTGAATAAGTTTGTAAACATTTCCAAAATAACTGAACAGCTAATTTTAGAATCATACACAAAAAAGTAATACAGTATTTTTTTTAAATTTTAGTAAAAGAAACCCAATAGCTTATCATTTGGTTTGCTATCCAAGACGTGATATGTATCATTAAAAAAAATAATATTAATAATTATTTCGTTTGGGTAACACGAGGAATATAACTAACCACGTTGTATGGTAAAAAACATTTAAAAAAATTTTTTAGGAATAAACACCCTTATTCTTCCAGACATACTGATACTGTACACAATCTCGAACTTTCAGTATATGCCAAATTATAAATAGTTTAAATAAAGTTAACTATACCTCATCTATATATATAAGGCAAAGCCAACTCACTCACTCACACATACATCACTAATTCCTCAACTTCCCATGGTAGAGAGCTGAAACGTTGTACACTATAACTTTAGGTCTTAAGTAGAATAACTAAAGTATTTTCATCGTGATAAAAAAATACTCCTAAGGGTTATAAACCAGCCTTAAAAGAGTGTTCCATAAAGATAACTTTCAGTAGATTTTAGTTGATTTTACAGTGGTTTTGTAAATAAATACATATGTTTATTTTGTATGTTTGACATTATACTATTACTTCAATTTTAATATTATACTGTGAGTTTAATCTTTACATCTTAAACAAAAGCACGTTTAAAATAGGCTAAGTAATGCCGTTGATTATTTGTACTTATAAATAGGTAGCAACGCAATTAGTGTGGGTGAGATACTGTGAATAATTTCAGTATTGTTAATTTACATTATAAAGTTAATCTACTATAAATTGTAGTCAAAAGCCACACGATACAGCGAAAGGCTGAGGTGTATCGAGCGCAGCGATCATCGGGGCTGGCACGCTAAGTGTGCTGGGGTGCCCCCTAGTATGTGATAAAAATCAGTTTTTTACTTTGTGACAAATTATTGACACATTGTTGATATTTATTAGTAGAATCAACCATTTTACATGTAACTTTAAAAAAATGTAATTCAGTTTGGAAATTATTGCAACATACTCTTATACGTTTTCTTTCATATGATAATATTATTAAATTTCAAAATCTTGACTTGTATGTACATAATTGGTAAGGTATGATAAGACTTGCGTACATAAATAATAATTATTTTATTTAAACTGTAAATCAAATAAAAACTCTTACCCTTACCTACGCAATTCAGGAGATGTTCATATTAATTACGTTTGTATACCTAATGTAAATTTACAAATGAAATATAAGGTAATATTTATGTTAAAATTATAGGCATAATTTTTACGTAAATATTATGTTAAAATTAATCCAATTTTTTTTTATTTTTAAAGTTTGACTAATTCATCAGTAAAAGATATATTCAAACATAACCGTCCTAGGTTTTATAAGAAAACTTTTTAAAAAAAAACACAAATGAATATACATGTATTTATAATAATTATGTATAAGAAGTGAAATACTTACATGGAAATTAATATAATTTAATGCTTAAAGTAGAGTTAAATCTGTACACTTTTTATGAGTGTTTTCTTTAGTTTAACATAAAAAATACTCATATGAAGCGATTATTTTTGCTTTTATCAACAAGTAGTTATAAACTAAATAATACAATTTTATGGTGTTGTGATTATAGGTTATGAGTTCCTGTAACAATAATAATCAATAATGATTATTATTATTATTATAAAGTTGTAACAACACTCGTACAATTGTGAATTATTTTAATGGATTAGTACGACTTAAATTTGATTTTAAATAAATTTTCAACAAATAAAATACAATCTTGCTCACTCCTAACTCCAAAATATGTTTGTCTACTTTTTGAAAACACTCAGCTGATTAAACTCTCCACCTCTTCAGAAGTGACCACGGAAGGTCCTTCTCAGTGAAAATCCTTATTTACTGAGTAAACACTCGAAATGTTGGGAGTAAAGTGTTTCCTTAGAATTAAAAGCATGAAAAAGGAAGTTTTTCTTTTAAATTTAAATTAAAAGAAACTATTTTCGTAATTACTTACCTGGACTTCTTATAGCTCACTATAAGTTTGAATATTTACTCACAGTAATAAAGTATAAGAAGTCCAGTTATTTTCAATACTACTGAACGTTTAGAGGTGGTGGGTGGGTTAATACCACTGTACGTGTGTGGGAGGGAGGGTGGGTTAATACCACTGTACGTGTAGGGGTAGGTGAGCGGGGTAATAACACTCTACGTGTAGGGGTGGGTGGGTGGGATAAAAAACTACTATAACGTGTGTGGGAAGGCGGGTGGGTTAATACCACTGTACGTGTAAGGGTAGGTGAGCGGGTTAATAACACTGTACGTGTAGGGGTGGGTGGGTGGGTTAATACTACCGTACGTGTGTGGGCGGGTGGGTGGGTTATTACCAACTGTAGGTGTAGGGGTGGGTTGGGTGGATTCCTACCACTGTACGTGTAGGGGGTAGGTAGGTGGGTTAATACCACTGTACGATGTGTGGGAGGGGCGGGTGGGGTTAATACCACTGTACGTGTAGGGGTGGGTGGGTGGGTTAATACTACCGTACGTATGTGGGAGGGTGGGTTGGGTTATTACCACAGTTAATTGTAGGGAGGTGGGCTGGATGGGTTTAATACCACTGTAGGTGTATGGGAGGGTGGGTGGGCTACTACTACTGTACGTGATGTGGGAGGGCGGGTGGGTCAATACTACTGTACGTGTGTGGGAGGGCGGGTGGTTATTACCACTGTACGTGTAGGGGTAGGTGGGCGGGTTAATACCACTGTAGGTGAATGGGAGGGTGGGGAGGGACAATACTACTGTGCGTTGTGTGGAGGGTGGGTGGGTTATTACCACTGTAGTTGTATAAGAGGGTGGGTGGGTCAATACTAATATGTGTGTGGGAGGGCGGGTGGTTCAATACTACCTTACGTGTGTGGTAGGGTGGGTGGGTTAATACGACTGTACGTGATGTCTTAAATAATATATAAAGAATCATTAATGTATCCCTGAAAATATTAAGACCTATTTAAGTGTAGTCCATACAATTTTCCACGTTACTAACTCTAAATTTTATTTGAATTATATACGCCTTATAAAACAAATTTAATATATAACTTATTACACACATAATAGTATCCTCTGTGAAACACCTTCCGTATAACAGTTCGAAGCTCTATAATATTTTCAAAATTCATTCACCAAGACTGATAGTGCAAATTATTTATAATTGTTCTTTTAGGTATAATACATTTTAATGCAACTCTATGACCATATTAAAATATAAGTAAACAGTATTATGATATTTTTAGGTTAACGATTCATTGGAAACGTTTGAAGACTAATATACATATATTACTCTGTATATTATATAACATAACAATAATATACATAACACATAACAATAATATTATATAACATAACAATAATATATAACACGTAAATAAATGTTATATATTATTTTTCAAATATTCAAAATTAAGGAACCAATATCAACACAATCTCAACTTCACTAATATTATTTTTATGTTTGGTATGTACTTACTTATAACGTAGTTCAGTTTAACACTTTATTTATTGGACCATTAAAACTTCGGTCGTTGCACACGTAAGTTGGGGTGAAAGCAAATATGAAACTAGGTGGCTTTGTGGTTTACAACGTATATGTCCCTAACTAAAATGTTTACACGGGTAAATTATGTTGTTAGGAAGGATTTAGAAACCATCCAACCCACAATCTTAGTGCTGTTTTTTTTTTTTTTTTTTTTTTTTTTTTTTTTTTTTTTTTTTTTTTTAATTATACTGTAATCTCTAACTAAGACTTAAAATTGCTGGTCGATTGATTCCTTTAAACTGCTCGTCGATTTTTCTCATAAAAATTAAGAGTAAAGGCCAAGGCCTCTATAATAATAAATTAAGTATATATTTTTTTATTGTAAGAGTAGGCTAGAACATAAATGGTATATAAAAATAATGCAAGTAAATTACCTAAATATATAAATTCTCATATTTCTTAGCTAGGGGAAATTGCATTTGTATTATTTACAAGTATATATATATATATTTTTTTCTTTCTATCGGTTCGAGGGCTGAACAGTGAGTAATTGCACATATACCTTTATGTCTATGGGTTAAAAGAAAAATAAATGTTCAAAACAATGGAAGTTAAAATAGTAAATATATAAATAAATAATATATTTAATAACACATTACTTTGATTACGATATGATAAAAATAAAAATATCCGTAATAGAATTACAAACTAAATTTGTAACTCTTACCTTCAATTGTTTGTTACTAAAAATAACCCTAAAATAAATATAATTAATTGCTGAATCAAATAAAAATATCGTTAAATTGTAATAACCACTAGTGTAAAGACTCATACATTGGTTCGTAGTTTGTTATGAGAGAGCAAACACTAATAACTCTAAATTTACTAAGATTATTTTCTTAGTTTCATTAGTATGTGGTATTTTACTATAATAATTCTTATAGCCTGTTTTAAAAGCTTATCTTTACACCTTTCATCTCTTTACGGTACTGTATAGATTAATATGCATTCCCAATTGAACAAGTAAGCATGAAAGTAAAGTCGGAATGTAGGAAAGCCTCAAGAGAAATTCGAATTTCTGACAAGTAAATATTTTATCACATCCGGACAAAATGGACGACTATTTTCTGTTGTAAACTATATTAAGTGTAATATAGCTATATAAAAAGGCATTATAGTTTTTTATATTAAGGCATTATATAAAAACCTACGTTTTATTGATGCCTTAGACAGTTTTTTTAATCAAGCTTGTTTTATCATACTTTTTCTTTATTAAAAATTAAAATAATTATAAGTGAATTAAATATGAACAATAAATTCAAATGTACTTATGTATTAATGTTGTTTGTTATTAAATTTGCTTTGTTTTGAATAAAATTATACTGTACTTAATTTTAACAACAACCTTTGCAATTATTATTACAAATTCCAGAGTTCCCAATTTATTTAAATACATTTTATATAAAATGGCTACATTAACTTTACAATTTAAAAGGTTGCTATAAAATTATTTTTTAACTTTTTCGGATACTAATGTATAGTAAACCATGATAGATATTTACAATGTGGTTAAATGTTTTAATAATTTTTTATTACTCGTTTGGGGTTAAAGATTTACTTAATATAACACAGATACATTTACTTAATATAACACTGATACATTTAATTAATATAACACTGATACATTTACTTATTATAACACTGATACATTTATTTAATATAACACTGATACATTTACTTAATCGTTTGATAAGCCAAATAACGCTCTAAAATTTATTTACAGAATATGATTAAGTTACTCGTAATTATATGTAGTCTTAATCGTTTTAAAACATTTAAAAACAATATTTAGGAAGTTATTTATAACATCACATTTGAACGATCTAAGAACCTGAACTATCGTGTTAGATTGTTCAAACCTAGTTCTATAGTAGGCTAGAAATTAGATATTGATTATATCGTTACAAAATGAAATAGCCAATTTAAATTTTCTATTAACTCCAGCGGAATCATCTAACTACCTACTTCTATGTTTTTGATAATTTTTTTTATCTATATTTTTATATACAATTTTGTATCACCCCGTAATATTAGTGTTTCAATGTACTAATAATAAAAAGTATAGTATACTAGATTTAATTTTAACTCGTGAAATAAAACTTAACATTTAAATAATTTACTCACCCTCTAAATATTTACTGGTCTTAAAATCCACAAAATATTGGTTAATTATTGGACTATTGTGTATCGTATATTGATGAGGTCAGTATAATTGCATTAAAATTGCAAAGGGGATTTGAATACTCCATTCACTCCTGGATTTCCCCAAGGAACATTTTACTGTTTATGTGGACCAAAGTATTTGGTGAATGAGCCACAAGTTTTGTATGTTTACTCTAGAGTTTATTCAACTGTTAGGAAACGTCAATGAAAATAAAAATTGGTTTTTAACGTTATATGACATTGTTTAGTTTTATTTATTTTTTTTATACAATAAACTATGATAAATCCCTGAAAGCAAATTCTTAAAATAGTATGTCATCCACTGCATTATATTTTTCCTTTTTCCACAATTTAAACAACCCTTTAACCAACATTAAATGTGTAGGAATGGTAAGAAATAAATACATATTCAGTTTCATGCAGTTCCTTTCTCCTTTAACATTTATTAAACTGTTTTACAATTTTTTGTATAGTCAAGTATTTACTTAAAAAAATAACCGTTTGAAAGAGTACTACTTCAATTTGTACAGCAATATATACTAGTTTTTTCTTTTTTCAAAGAAGATTCCTTTCTTCTTCTTAGCCTTATTCTGACCCTTCCTCATAGACTATTATTCTGTACGAGGAACGTATTCAGACAGAATAAGGGACAAACCAGTACAGTAGAAGGTGAATACTACAAATAAATCTTCCAGTCCAGGCCGGATTCGAACCAACGCTATATCTAATCCAGGCCCAAAGCCTGACGCCTTAGATCGTTCGGCCACCGGCCCACCCAGTTAATATTTGCGTAGATTCATTAGGGATACTTAAAACTTTATAAACAATATAAAGGCAATATATTTTTGTTTAATTTAATTAAATATATGTTTAACGAATTTCAGTCGCTACTACATCAGTTAGTCAAAAATATATTAATTTCGTAGAATATTTATTGTAATAAATATATTAAATAACTGAACTGTACATAAATCTTATTTACTTATTACGTCATATAAATATTAAGGTGTTTATAGTTTATTTAAGTACTTAAATATTTAGTTGATATGCATAATAAATAAATACCATGTTGATAATAAATTCTACACTTAAAAGTATTATTGTTAACTCAACGTCTAGTAGTTCGGAACAAATTGTTAGTTATGTTGTGTCCTATCCTCGTACATATAAAACACTTGATTAATGTGGTAGGCAATACTATTCGTCATATTCAGCAGCTTCTCGCCTCATACATTATGTCAGCAATTTAAATGAATACATCACTTAAATTTTAGGTATTATGATAATTAAAAAATGTACTTGACAAAATTTTATACTTTGAATAGTTTTATAAGTAATGTAATAATATACAAAAAGGTAGCATTTTATATAGAAAAATTCTGCAGTGAATTAATTTTAATCCACAGTAAAAAAATTATTGTTCGCTAATATTAATTTTGAATAAATTATTATTAGGTGCTATTTTATATTTTTCTACGTAATCAGTTTAATTTTAATCATTAAAAAATACAAATAAATTCATGCCTGTGTTTTTGAGCCTAAATAGTGTATGCAATTGAATATAAAATAGCTAACAGCTCCATGATTTACTACGGGATGTTTCTCTACACTCACTCGTAGTTTTACTCTATAAGCCATTAAGCAATGCATTTCTGCTTCCATACTCCTAGATAGCAATGTTTTATAATCTGGAAAACATTCTAAGTATATTTTAGAGGGATGAAATATAGCAATGAGGTCAGAGTTAGGGAAAGCGACCTTAATAATTTAACTATGAAAACCAAATTAGCCAAGCTTTTGCATCATGGTAATGTATTTTATATCAGCTGTTTAGTATATTAGTAAGTTAAACGAATTCTAATATTACTCTTATAGAAAAAGGGAGAAGTAAAGGGATTATTTCAAAATAAAAGGATACACTGAATAAGCTATATGATAAATAATTATGTTCTTTATTTTAATATTATCAACTATAACTTTTTTTTAGAAACTGGTTCTTAAAACCAATTTAAGAAATTCTCAAACATTCCAATAAAATATTTTTATTGGAATGTTTGAGAATTTCTTAAATTAGTTACATTTTCCAATAAAGAACTCAAAGAAGAAATGGTTCTTAAAAGTTTCTTCTTTACCCTCACACAACTTATTCACCTTAAACTAGTGATATGTACAGGGAAATTATCAGACAGAGAAAGGAGGCGTATCAGTTAAGTACAAGGTGAGAATTACTGATATGAACAAACAATCAATGTTGTCATTCGAACATGCGTTATCTGTTAACTAACTCGGGTGCAAAATCTTAACGTCAGACCATTTTGACGTATGATTTTGACCACAACTCATACGTCACCACTGTACGTGTGTACACATACACATACTGTATGTGAATGGGTGGGCGGGCGAGTAGGTCAATACCATTTACTTTTCACGTACACATTTTAAACGTACACACTGTAAACAGAGGTAAGGACATAGTCTGTCTGACCATGTAGGCCACTGTTTCTACATTCACAACATTGTCTCATGTCCTTCCCAAAAACCCACATCACATGTTCCATGAAACTTCCAGTTACTTATACATAATATCTCTGAAGAGGGGATACGTGGCCTGACAAGTAGACACGTAACACGTAAAGACACGGGACACAGTACAATCAGAAAGATTCCCTCAAGAACTCAGGTGGTTCTTGAGGGATCAACTGGTTGTTGTTGTCGTCACTGCCACTAGTTTGTACTGACAACATAAGTAATATTGTGATTCAAAGTAACAACAATATAGTAAGTTGGTCATCCAAACCCTGGACTTCACAGACCGAGGTCATATTTAATAAGCAACAGTGTCAGAAAAATGTTTAACCTAGCAATGTTATAAATTAACATATTCAAGAAAAATAAGTTACGATCCTCTATCGATATTATTGCAATGGGAGACTATTTATTATTTTGCTTATATTTTTTTATTTCATAAATAATTATTATAATTATATAGATCAAGGACTAAAAAAAACTATTTTTTTAATACTAAATTAATATGACTAATAAGTATGATACTAGTTATGGAAAATAACTATCTGTAACTGCTATTTATAACAACTAAAGTAAAACCTACCCTGAATCAAAGAAAAGGCATCGAGCTGTAATGTATATTGGTCACTGATCCGGGAAATGGGAGCAGCTCAGACTACTGTATGTTAAAAACAGTGGAGTGATAGAGAGGTTTTGTAATATACTTACGAGTACTAAGTATGTATCTTTTTAAATGTTAAAGGCCGTTCTATGTTACTACTATTCAATCTTTCAGTTTTGAATTTATTTAACAATAGTCCCTTGATAAAATACAGCCATAATTACTGTATTAAAAAGTCTTAGTACAGTTAAGATTTTGTTCTATTTACCGTATATTGCAGTATATTTGTTCTATTTACAGTATATTGCAGTATATTTGTTCTATTTCCCGTATATTGCAGTATATTTGTTCTATTTACATTATATTGCAGTATATTTGTTCTATTTCCCGTATATTGCAGTATTTTTGTTCTATTTACAGTATATTGCAGTATATTTGTGCTATTTACCGTATATTGCAGTATATTTGTTCTATTTACCGTATATTGCAGTATATTTGTTCTATTTACCGTATATTGTAGTATATTTGTTCTATTTACCGTATATTGTAGTATATTTGTCCTATTTACAGTAAGTTTCAAAACCAGATATTTTGAAACCTACAAATACGAAAAATAAAAAAGTCAGTAATAAGTCTCTTAACGGATAGATAGTGTTAATTTGATATATAACTATTACTTAATATTTGTCAATAAATATATTACTATTATTATATTTCTTTAGTATTTTCAATAAATTATGGTAGGAAATTCAAATTTAATTACCTAAATAGTTCTAAGCTGTAAAAGAACTTTAACAAAATATCACTACATGACAGTAGCCTTGACAAGACTCTGAACTGACACATTGACTGTCAAGTTTAACATAGTTTAAGGCTGAATGAGTGTTTAGATTAAACACATTTCTTAAGAAGTTATTTTACCCATATACTTCATGTAATTCGGTAAATTTCGTCGTTCCAAGTGAACGATGAAATTTACTATCATCATTGTGTTGAAATTCACTATCATCGTGAATTTACTATCATTGACGGAGTATAGTATTCCTTGTGCTTATTTTGTCAGATTGTCACGTTTGATTATGTTCAATAAAATTAATAATATGCAAACATGTATTGACCAAGTTGTTCACATATTTACTTCTTGTGTCTTTTTTTATGTTTTTTTATTCTCATTATTTATTGTGTATGTCTTAATATTTGTTTTAAATGTATGTCCATTTACGATTTCGTTGTTTATTTTATTCTTTAAATTGTTTTTATGTACAAATCTTGTGAACTAATAATTTTCAAAGGGATTATTTATTTACAATGAAATCTATAAACATAAAATATACATATTGGATTAGGTTCAAATAGTTATAATGTTACTTTGATTAATTAGGGAGAAAAAATAATATATATATATATATACATATATATATATATATATATATATGTATATATATATATATATATATATATATATATATATATATATATATGTTCAAGATATATAAATTCAATGTTAGGATGCAGATTATTTATTTATGTTTTTTTTTTTTTTTTTTGTACTTCAGCGTTTTCATTGCCAATAGCTGTTTTACTTTTACAAGATAGTATAAGAAATCCTCCAAACAGGCTAGCCTGGGAGGTTAGCCCTTTATTTCGCATTATAATTTATATTCATGTTTAAACATACAATAACAAAATTCAACAAATATATATTACAAAATGTGTATATAGAATTCAGGTGTGAATATAATTAATTATTGTTAGTGGTTTATAACTTTGCACAGTGATTACCTAAACAAAGTGAATTTGAATGCCGAAGATGTGTAATGTTTACTGTCATGTAAAATTAATTCTGTCATTTATGTATTAATTGTAAATTATGAGAAATAAAGCTTATTATTATTATTATACATTTATTGAACTATTTCCAATCATCACAACACATTTCAAAGTGTTGTGAGTAGTTCTAAGACCATTAAAGTTATCTATAAGATGGATAGTCATTTATTTGCTGAAAACATCACAGTTGTCAAACTATCAGCTCAAATATGACTTGGATGTATAGAAATGCGGCATTCAAAATAGTTCAAAGGAATTTGATTTACTGTACGGTGTGAATATTTCCAGAGTGAAGCACACCAGTAATTAATGATTTTAGATATTACAGTTTGGTAATGTGTTCAGTTTTTTATACCAATGATAGCATACAAATATTCTTGTCCATATTCAGTGTTATTTGTCATTGTATAACTAGCAAAACTGGAAAAAGTGGCTTAGTTTTTTTCCGACCAACTAATCACATAATAGATGATATTAGTTATGAAAAATGTAATTATTTATTTACTTTATCGCGTGAAGTTTGCTTAAAGTATCATACATTTCTTGGATGAGGGTACTAATCTAAGCCATTTTACTCTCAAATCTCTTGAATTTAATATTTAGTGCTCAGTAACTTTACGAAAATTTGAGAATTCATCGATCTAGTACCACTATCAGATGGGACAGAGCTGAGAGAGATACCCTTGTATTAAAATATCTAAGATTCTGGTTTGATCATATGATTAGCATAAAAAAGTCTACTTGTAATTTTTTTATACATCTATTTTATAGGTATATTTAAAGTGTTCTATTTTAGCCTCTTTTGTATGTTCCAGTAATATGTATATTTCAACAGTAATACTGAAAATAAAATTTAAAAAACATTTTTTCTTAATGTATCACAAGCATAGATCGTTTCATCAAAAAGCACCTGACATTGAAGTACTTCCATTTGCCAATAACAGATTACACAAACCAATGACACCATCGGTCTCTGTCAAACGTTATATCTTCCTATTATTTTTATCCCCGTGATGAATCTGTGCTGTTATCTGTCTGAGATTGAGTTTTTCCCTGACTGATATCGATGGTTGTGTTACTTAAACTAAAGTAAAAATATATATTATCAGTAATGGTAACCTTGGTTGTTTATCGGCCATCACAATTTATAACAACATAGCAGTTTAAAAGCAATAGCATTTACAAAATTTCAAAGTTAATAAATTGAAAACATATATATTATATTCCATAAAAGAAAAATGGAATAAAAAAGCTAAGTTAATAATAGAAATTAACTTTCTAAACAAAATCTGTTATTTTACTAACGCCAAATTACATTATCTATTAATGCAATAAAAAAAGAATCAAATAAAATGTGCCTCCGACGAAATTGAGCTCCTATAAAACTGTACAACCAGCAAATTGTATGAGGCCATTCCAAAAATAATAGAATTTTAGTAATTATAATAGTATTAACTATTTGTAAATAATCTAAAATTTTAAATTTCTGAAAATTTAGTTATATTTAACAAGTACTTTTAATGTTTATTGTATTATTTTTATTATTTGTTTAGTTTTATTTATGTATAACAAACAATCACATCAACACCTAGAAGCATTTTGGCTCTCTCAGGTTGAGGAAAGGGGGGGGGGGGGTCGGTTGTAACTTAAACCCTGCCAAACAACTAATCAGTTGTTTTTACTTATACAATTTAATCTGGTAAAGTACTAATCATTTTATTGAACAGTTTTGACATGAGATTTTGAATTATTTATTAAGTTTTGTTTGAATCAATTTATTACTAATAAATTGTCAATTTATCTAATTATCTAAGAGCATACCTATAGCTACTAACTTACTACACTTTATACATGTCCAATTTATTATTCAATTGTAACGTGCTATATAAAACTATCAAACTTTACCATGTCTAACCAAGATTTACTTAATTCAATGTTCATCATAAATGACCAGAATTAGTTCATATAATATATTTATATGATCTATTTAAATTTCCTACCGAAACTTATATATTTATGAGTTATAGTTGAGCAACTAAGTAAAATAATGGGTTGTCATACAGTTTTTATTATACATTGTAAGCTAAAACATATTATTAGGCTATAATATCCCTTTTGGTTAAAACAAGATATTTAAGTTATTTAGGACCTCAATATCTTCAAATTACTCGGAATTATGTTCATAAAATGGTTGCAACATATTCTTCTTGTAAATTACGTTCAGATATAATAAAACAAATCTACATAGGTTTTTTTTGTAATAGTCCTTATATGATCGTTAAATATGTATTTTATTACCTTACTAGTTAGTATCATATAGTACATTAATATTTACAATTAACCATAAAGTACATGCCTGGTGCATGTTGACATTGATGCTCATGTAAGGTCAACATTACAACAGTAAAGTTGGTTTTATAATACAATAATTTTAAAAAATAATGCAATGTAATTGAGTAAAAATAAAATATGTCTGGATTTTTCATATTTTTTTGAATTTTTACTGATAATAATTTTGTTTTGAAGGTATAAAAAATGTTATATTGTGCTGTGCATTTTTATCAAAATACATAATGTTTTTATGTATTATAATTTAATAACTGTAATAAATACGTTAAAAATGTTAAATTATTGAAGGCTTCAATGAAAACAAAAAAATTTTTTAATGTATTTATTTTTATTTTTAGCTTTTACAAATTAACTATTATAAATGAATCAAAATAAATTAAACATCTTACACTGAGAGTTTTAATGTTGTTCATCTTAGAGAATAGAATAGAATATTTTAAAAATGTTTAAAATCCTAGTAGTATACATTTAGTGTGCACTAATTAATTTGCATATTTATTACCATATATGAACGTTTCATACAATCCATATGTTTCTAACGAAAACTGCTTTGTGTTTATTATTTTGTTAGGTAAACACGTTTAAACACGGTTAAACACGTTTATTATTCGTTGAAATCATGTTTGAAATTCACGTATTTGTTTAAGTATTAAATTAAATATCATTGATTAAGTAACTTACAAAATTACTTTTCCGTAAAATAGCTTCACTCATCAGTTAATCAGTAGAGATTTTATTCACAAGAGATGAGTATAAGTCAGAAACCACACATTTCTACCAAAAGTGGTTTCTGTCAAAATGAAACAGTAGACACTTGAAGAGAGTTATACTTTCCAAGTTGGGTGATGACGGTATTCACAAAGCTATGTTTACCGCAGGGACCTAAGTTTGTAAAGTAACTTCTATGTAACTTTATTTACCAGCAATGTGAATTTGTAGTGTTCATATTGTTTAGTACAAGTAAACGTCACACAACACAAATTTATTTCGATATAAGCATAAAATGCACAAATATATTAGAATACAAGTACAAAATTAACAAATATATTACAATACAAGAACAAAATGCACAAATATCATAATACAAGTACGAAATGCACAAATATATTACAATATAAGTACAAAATGCACAAATATATTTCAATACAAGTACGAAATGCACAAATATATCACAATAGAAGTAGGAAATGCACAAATATATTACAATACAAGTACAAAATGCACAAATATATAGTAATACAAGTACGAAATGCACAAATATATTACAATACAAGTACAAAATGCACAAATATATTACAATACAAGTACGAAATGTACAAATATTATGGTGATCGATTTCGATGAACCATGTTCACCTTCCTCACACTAGAGGGATTCAAAACATAATCATCATGAAAATAATTAAAAAACTATTTTGATAATATTCTTACAATAGTGTGTAACTATGTTCTCTCATTATGATACGTTCAACATGTTTATTTAACATGTATAACCTGATGTTTTTAGCAAGTGTTAGACATCAGGCTGATGTTTTTAGCAAGTGTTAGACATCAGGCTGATGTTTTTAGCAAGTGTTAGACATCAGGCTGATGTTTTTAGCAAGTGTTAGACATCAGGCTGATGTTTTTAGCAAGTGTTAGACATCAGGCTGATGTTTTTAGCAAGTGTTAGACATCAGGCTGATGTTTTTAGCAAGTGTTAGACATCAGGCTGATGTTTTAGCAAGTGTTAGACATCAGGCTGATGTTTTTAGCAAGTGTTAGACATCAGGCTGATGTTTTTTGCAAGTGTTAGACATCAGGCTGATGTTTTTAGCAAGTGTTAGACATCAGGCTGATGTTTTTAGCAAGTGTTAGACATCAGGCTGATGTTTTTAGCAAGTGTTAGACATCAGGCTGATGTTTTTAGCAAGTGGTAGACATCAGGCTGATGTTTTTAGCAAGTGTTAGACACCAGGCTGATGTTTTTAGCAAGTGTTAGACATCAGGCTGATGTTTTTAGCAAGCGTTAGACATCAGGCTGATGTTTTTAGCAAGTGTTAGACATCAGGCTGATGTTTTTAGCAAGTGTTAGACATCAGGCTGATGTTTTTAGCAAGTGTTAGACATCAGGTTATACTCAAAATCAATGTGGCATTTTTATTATAGGAGTAAACATAAACTGTTACACCCTTAAAAAATATACCCTTAACTATCAATTATTTTTAAAGGGTATAGCAGTTTATGTTTGCGTTTATGATGGAAATACCACATCAATTTGGAGTATAACCGCATTTATACAACTTTTTAAAAGATCAAGTTATACATGTTGAAATAACCATGTTGAACGTATCAGAATAAGAGAATCTAGTTACTTATAATTGTAATAATGATAAGAATGATATTAGCTCTTTATCAAGTATACTTTTTTTATTAGACCGATATTTATATAAATTATCATATTGTAATGTAAGATATACGTGAATAGATGTACTGGCAGTAAATGTATTGAACCTTTCTTAGAAAAAATACATTTGTAAAAATGCTCTCATATTGTATGATCACTAAAACGTATTACATAATGTAGAATTTACAATATACTGTTTGAAAATGAAACTACTGTTGCCAAATAAAATAAATTATTATGGCATGTTTTGTGAATATTGTATTATTTGTAATGTTTCTGTTGTTTAAAAAAAACGCTCTCCTCTAATTTAGCTTCTTCTAGTTTGCCAAAAGGGAATTGATCTTGAAATCTATATAGGTTTATTTTTTATTTCAATGGAAAATAAAAAGGTAACATGAATTGTACTAAATACGCTTATATGTTACTTTGATTACTGAGCCACAGTCGTTATACTTTTCAGTAGTAGCCTCGGTGTTAATACTTTTGGTGTACAATTAAACTTCTTATCTAACTAAGTAATAACTGATATAGTAAAAACAATGCATCATATAAACGTTAATTAATTGGGTTATTAACGATAAACTTAAGCTAAAAATATTATTTGTACCAATGATGAAGGATTTCTAAAGGAAAGTTTATATTTCATTGTAAATAGTAAATCTTATAGGATGTGCATAGTGAATAAAGCAAATATTAAGGAAATTTTATTAATATCATTATGAAACTTTTCAAAAGAACCATTTTTTTAAAGGAAGTTAACATGAAAAATTTTCTTGGTTTTCGTTTCGTTGAGTCTTGATGGTTTGTATCGGTCAGCCCTTCCCTGTCACATGTCGAGGCTCCAGTCCTGAATCTATTCTCCAGTCCTCGCTTCGTCATCTGCATCATATTGATCAAAAGACGTAGGCCTACAGTGGTATTACCCCACCAACAGTTACATATACTACGGTGGTATTGACCCAAACACGTAAAGTGGTATTGCTCCACCGACCGATACATATACTACGGTGGTGTTGACCCATACACGAACAGTGGTATTGCCCCAACAACTGATACACACACTACGGTGGAATTGACACAAACACGTAAAGTGGTATTGCTCCACCGACCGATACATATACTATGGTGGTGTTGACCCATACACGAACAGTGGTATTGCCCCAACAACTGATACACACACTACGGTGGTATTGACACAAACACGTAAAGTGGTATTGCTCCACCGACCGATACATATACTACGGTGGTGTTGACCCATACACGCACAGTGGTATTGCCCCAACAACTGATACACACACTACGGTGGTATTGACACAAACACGTAAAGTGGTATTGCTCCACCGACCGATACATATACTACGGTGGTGTTGACCCATACACGCACAGTGAATTAACCTATTCATACACGCACAGTGGTATTGCCCCAACAACTGATACACACACTACGGTGGTATTGACACAAACACGTAAAGTGGTATTGCTCCACCGACCAATACATATACTACGGTGGTATTGACCCAAACACGTACAGTGAATTAACCTATTCATACACGCACAGTGGTATTGCCCCAACAACTGATACACACACTACGGTGGTATTGACACAAACACGTAAAGTGGTATTGCTCCACCGACCGATACATATACTACGGTGGTGTTGACCCATACACGCACAGTGGTATTGCCCCGACAACTGATACACACACTACGGTGGTATTGACACAAACACGTAAAGTGGTATTGCTCCACCGACCCATACATATACTGCGGTGGTGTTGACCCATACACGCACAGTGGTATTGCCCCAACAACTGATACACACACTACGGTGGTATTGACACAAACTCGTAAAGTGGTATTGCTCCACTGACCGATACATATACTGCGGTGGTGTTGACCCAAACACGCAAAGTGGTATTGCCCCAACAACTGATACAGACACTACGGTGGTATTGACCGAAACAGGTCCAGTGATATTGCCCCACCAACCGATAAATATACTGCGGTGGTATTGACCCAAACACGCACAGTGGTATTGCCCCAACCTCTGATACACACACTACAGTGGTATTGACCCAAACACGCACAGTGGTATTGCCCCAACAACTGATACACACACTACGATGGTATTGACCCAAACACGTACAGTGGTATTGCCCCACGAACCGATACATATACTACAGTTGTATAGCCTCACCAACCGATACATATAATACTGTGGTATTGACCCAAACACTTACAATAGTACTGCCCCACCAACCGATACATATACTACTGTGGTATTGCCCCAAACACTTACAGTAGTACTTCCCCACCAACTGATACACACACTATGGTGGTATTGACCCAAACACGTCCAGTGATATTGCCCCACCAACCGATACATATACTACAGTTGTATTGACTCACCAACCGATACATATACTACTGTGGTATTGACCCAAACACTTACAGTAGTACTACCCCACCAACCGATACATATACTACGATGGTATTGACCCAAACACACACAGTGGTATTGCCCCGACAACCGATACATATACTACAGTGGCATTGACCCAAACACTTACAGTATACTGCCCCACCAACCAATACATATACTACGATGGTGTTAAACCAAACACGTACAGTGATATTGCCCCACGAAACGATACACATACTACAGTTGTATTGACTCACCAACCGATACATATACTACAATGGTATTGACCCAAACACACATAGTGGCATTTCCCCGACAACCGATACATATACTACGGTGGTATTGACCCAAACACGTACAGTGGTATTGCCCCACCAACCGATACATATACTACGGTGGTATTGACCTAAACACGTACAGTAGTATTGCCCCACCAACCGTTACATATACTACGGTGCTATTGACCCAACTACGTACAGTGGTATTGCCCCACCAACCTTTATATATACTACGGTGCTATTGACCCAACTACGTACAGTAGTATTGCCCCACCAACCGTTACATATACTACAGTGCTATTGACCCAACTACGTACAGTGGAATTTCCCCACCAACCGATACATATACTAAGGTGGTATTGACCCAAACACGTACAGTGGTATTGCCCCAACAACTGATACACACACTACGATGGTATTAACCCAAACACGTACAGTGGTATTGCCCCACGAACCGTTACATATACTACGGTGCTATTGACCCAACTACGTACAGTGGTATTTCCCCACCAACCGATACATATAATACGATGGTATTGACCAAAACGCACACAGTGGTATTGCCCCGACAACCGATACATATACTACAGTGGTATTGACCCAAACACTTACAGTATACTGCCCCACCAACCAATACATATACTACGATGGTGTTAAACCAAACACGTACAGTGATATTGCCCCACGAACCGATACACATACTACAGTTGTATTGACTCACCAACCGATACATATACTACAATGGTATTGACCAAAACACACACAGTGGCATTTCCCCGACAACCGATACATATACTACGGTGGTATTGACCCAAACACGTACAGTAGTATTGCCCCAACAACCGATACATATACTACGGTGTTATTGACCCAAATACGTACAGTGGTATTTCCCCACCAACTAATACATATACTATGGTAGTATTGACCCAAACACGTACAGTGGTATTGCCCCACCAACTGATACATATACTACGGTGGTATTGACCCAAACACGTCCAGTGGTATTGACTTACCAACCAATACATATACTACGGTGGTATTGACCTAAACACGTACAGTAGTATTGCCCCACCAACTGATATTTATACTACGGTGGTATTGACCCAAACACGTACAGTGGTATTGACCCACCAACCGATACATATACTACGGTGGTATTGACCTAAACACGTACAGTAGTATTGCCCCACCAACCGTTACATATACTACGGTGCTATTGACCCAACTACGTACAGTGGTATTGCCCCACCAACCCTTACATATACTACGGTGCTATTGACCCAACTACGTACAGTAGTATTGCCCCACCAACCGTTACATATACTATGGTACTATTGACCCAATTACGTACAGTGGTATTTCCCCATCAACCGATACATATACTATGGTGGTATTGACCCAAACACGTACAGTGGTATTGCCCCAACAACTGATACACACACTACGATGGTATTGACCCAAACACGTACAGTGGTATTGCCCCACGAACCGTTACATATACTACGGTGCTATTGACCCAACTACTTACAGTGGTATTTCCCCACCAACCGATACATATAATACGGTGGTATTGACCTAAACACGTACAGTAGTATTGCTCCACCAACTGATACATATACTACGGTGGTATTGACCCAAACACGTACTGTGGTATTGACCCACCAACCGATACATATACTACGGTGGTATTGACCTAAACACGTACAGTAGTATTGCCCCACCAACCGTTACATATACTACGTTGCTATTGACCCAACTACGTACAGTGGTATTTCCCCATCAACTGATACATATACTATGGTGGTATTGACCCAAACACGTACAGTGGTATTGCCCCAACAACTGATACACACACTACGATGGTATTGACCCAAACACGTACAGTGGTATTGCCCCACGAACCGTTACATATACTACGGTGCTATTGACCCAACTACATACAGTGGTATTTCCCCACCAACCGATACATATAATACGGTGGTATTGACCTAAACACGTACAGTAGTATTGCCCCACCAACCGTTACATATACTACGGTGCTATTCACCCAAACACGTACTGTGGTATTGACCCACCAACCGATACATATACTACGGTGGTATTGACCTAAACACGTACAGTAGTATTGCCCCACCAACCGATACATATACTATGGTGGTATTGACCCAAATACGTACAGTGGTATTTCCCCACACACCGATACATATACTATGGTGGTATTGACCCAAACACGTACAGTGGTATTGCCCCACTAACCGATACGAAAATACGTGGGGCCTACACTGTATTAACTCAACCACCCACTCATACATGTCAGTGGAATTTTAATTTGACTAGGCCTCTCTCACCCACCTTACTTTATTGAATTTGTTAAAGAGCGTAGGTCTCAGTTTGCTTCCTGCATCGTAAATTGCAATTAGGAGCGGCCCTGCTCCACCCGCAGGAATTGTGTAACTTGTTACTTACACAAATAATTATTTTAGTTTGTTTTTCTTTCAAAATGTGCCGACCTCGAAGTGCTCTCACGCATAGCCATATAGTTATACGTGCAGCTTTTAAAATTATATATTTTTATATTGAGATATGTATATCTTGTTAGACATTATTGTTTAAACTATGTATTATTTTCTTTTAGGTTTAGTTGTTATTTTTGTAAATAAATTTACCTATTATTGTAATGATTTATATATGTTAGGTTATAATCGTGTTGTAATAGTTAAGTTTTCCTAATGGGTGTATAATGAAAAGGGGTGCAAAGGAGGTTTTGATGTATACTAAAAAAACCACATTTATATATTTTTAAAGCCTGCAGCCAATATTAATCTATATTTAATTTATATACCATATGATAACTGACCGATAAGAGTCAATGTTCTCTGTAATTATTTAAATTGATTTTCTTACCCCATGTAAATGTTCACTTTTCTCATTAATATTTTTTCTCACTATTAAGTTTTTGTATTCGTCCGTTTTGAGGTAGTATTAAGTATCTTAGTTCCAGTCGGACTCAATTTTTGTGCAAGGATGAGTTTCGGCTTGTATAGTGTTTACTGTTTTCTATGCTATATCAATGAGCATGCATGGCTGGGTGAATACCACTGTACGTATATGGTTGGATGGGTGGGTGAATATCACTGTACGTGTATGGATGTGTGGATGTGTGAATACCACTGTATGTGTATTGATAGGATGAGTGGGAATGTTCAGTTTATAATTTTTTTTAAATGTATACAAAAAAAACATAAATTTACACATTTAAGGTTTGGGCGAGCTGGTGGCCGAGCGGTCTAAGGCGTCAGGACTTTTGAGCCTCGGTTAGAGATAGGGCTGGTTCGAATCCGGCCTGAACTGGAGGATTTATCAGTAATATTCACCTTGTATTGTACTGGTTCGGCCCCTTACTCTGCCTGAATAAGTTCCTCACACAGATCAATAGTCAATGAGGAATGTGCATAGTAAGGTTAAGGAAGAGATCGGCCTCTCATTTTTACCTTTATATAAAAAATAAAACAGGTTTTATAATGTATCATAAAAGGAGATAAACTTTAATATATTTAGATAAACAGAAAATTTAATAAATAATTAAAACCCTTTTTTTAATTTAGCTAATCAAAAATATTTAAGGACAAAATATATTACTTAATTATTACCACAACACAATTCGTTTTACTTAACCTACAACTGGTTCTGCCAATATTTTCCATAATTTTTCCAATAATATCAGGCACTGTGAGCCTTCTGTTTTGCATAATGAAAGCACACTTCATTATTCGGGAACACGTAAAAGGTGGAGCTTGAATTCACTTTATCATATCAATTGAATTCATTTCATGCACTGCACACACAACCAAACAGAACCTAACATGTTTTTAAAATTTAATTATGTAAAGTCTTTGCAAGGCTTTACATATGATTACTTAATTCAGTTTCTATATGAAAATCATTCTAACCTTTATGTTTAACACGAGTATTGTAGTCCAATTGGTTACGTGGGCGTTTGGGCAGATTTAAGGTATGTACTAACCAGCAGCCTCACACAATAAGTAGAGTAAAGTAAAGTGTATCTTAGACTTTTTAGTGTAAGGAAAACTGTTATTATTTTCCTCTAAAAATTTTTATACAAATCTTTATAGCAATTAAATTGATTTATTTAAAAATTATATACAACTTATTTAGCTTAAATCTGTTGTTTACTTGGTATTTTACCGTTGTAGTTAATTAATATATTGATTACATCAGTTAATTGCAATATACTGATGCAGTTTGCTCTCTATTAGCCATTAAACTTATTTTATGAATATACTATTACACTGTACCAACTCATTTCCTTATCAACGCTTAAATATAACGCGTTTTCAGCGGTTGTTAAAGAATAAGTTATTTTTATACTGCCTAAACAATGTGATTTATACGCAATATTCAATTCATTCTAAAATAAAACATTTATGAACTTTGTGACGTACGTATTAACCAAGTTGAATCCAAATTATCATATATATATATTTGTTCTTTAGTATATCATTTGAAGTTTGTGGCTATATAAATATTGATTGGCATTAGTAAATAAAACAATATAAACGTCTTAAAATAACTTACTTATTGTTAAATATAACACAATCTTGTGAAAATACATGGCGAGAATGATCCTTCAATTGTACTTCAATGTGAGGGATAGTAAGATATTTCATGATGTTGCCTTTTCCCTGCAAAGGCTCTCTTAGGTAAACTTCCTTGATTAAATTATACGTCCACCATGCCATGTAGATGAAAGAATTCTTTCTCACTAAAGTATCAAAGGATCTACTTCTTTACATAATCTTTTAGAAAACTTATACGTATATGGACCCACAATATTTCGTAAAGCCCACATAGTTACTAATATAATTGTAAGAAATAAATCCTAATACAGCCCATAAGCAAAATGTGATGTTACTGGTGAAGTTTAACAATGATTTAGAATGTATTAGTGACTGTCCGGTGTGGTTTTTAACAGGCTTTATACATTGTCAATTTGGTGCAATGACGATAAGTATTTTGAAAATAACCTTTAATATACGATAAAAATAGTTGTCTGTATGATGTTTGGAATGGAAATCACCTCGTCATAGGAAATTAAACGTTAATAACTAGTAAACAAACGACTCCCTACTAACATAACAACTGTAAATAGGTCATTTGTTTTAGCAAAGTTATTAAATCAATAGTTTAAATTTAATGGACCTATTTTTAATATTTTTCAAAGGTAAATAAACATTAAAATAGAAACTAAGAGTTAATCAGAGAAAAGCATTTCTGTAATTAAGGCGAGATGAGAAACAGCTCAATGTTGGAGAGTTACTGCAGCTAGCTTACAGTGAAAACGGTAGCTGGGAGTGTTATTGTGCCCGGAATGTAATTCTGTATGGGTGTTACTATGAAAATGAAAATAATAATACAGGTTATCCCGAAAGTAAAGTGCCAAACTTCGAAAGTTGTTCGTTATCAGATATACGCATTTTTTTCTTTTACAAACAGTTCATTGTTATCTCCGAGTCAGCTCAACCAATCTTTATGAAACGTGCTACGCTTGTTACAATAATGAATATTTATTCTAAACAAATTTTTGAATCAATTTAAAATAAAAATTGGCGGTCATTTCAAATTGCAAAGGGAAATTCTGGGAAAAAGGAAAACAAGTACTAAGAACAAGATTTTCAATTATTTCAATTCCAATAATTTCAGTATAAAATATTATATAAATAAAAAATAAACAGATACACATTGATATTTGTGTTGAGAAGCAGCAAAAATTATAAAAACAAATTGCTTTTTTATGCCTCTAAGTAATAAAAAAACAACTGCAAAACTAAAGATGTACACATCTTAAAAAAAAGATGTACACCGTCTTTTTTTGAATATGAAAAAGATTTATAAAAAAACATATTTTTTTTATTGTTAATTAAAAATTAATTACAAAAATTAATTTAAAAAATTAAAAAAACATAAATATTACGCTATAATTGGTCGGTAGCGTAGTTGGTTCAATCCCAGCTTCACGAGCTAAAGGTTGACAGTTCGATCCCAATCAGAGTCACAATACATTTTGAGAAGGATCAGCTGATAACCACCGGCTGTTCATTTGTAATTGGGCTATTAATTAATGACACTTTCTAAGGAATAGTCGGCCTTAGTTTGTAACAATGACTACATTCGCTCATGTACACTCATCACACTCATTCGAAATCCATATTCGCCCATATCTTGACGATCGGCGTCTTATGAATAAATAAAAAAAAAATAAAAAATATTTATATTACTGTCTAAAAACATCTATTATAATATGTCTATTTGTACTTAGATTTTGTGTTCACGATTTAAATCTGGCGTTCTTTCGTGGATAACCTATTTATAGCATCAATTTAGTTTCTTATGAATATGTCAAACGAAAACTTTTACTTGGCTTATTACATCCAACTGGAAATATTTGGGTATACAAATAACTGAAAATATCCAGTATCAATATTTATGAACTAACTACATGATGACTTGCATCTTTCCATGAAAATGCCACGGTAGAATGAGTAGAAGGGGCCCCCCTTTAGCCCAGCTCTCTGATTGGTCCAAATTTTTGTGACGTCATCCAAGATGGCGGCGCCCATGTTTCCCGCCAAATTTCCTAACCTCACTTTTCCTAACCTCACTTTTCCTAACCTCACTTTTCCTAACCTCACTTTTCCCGCCAAAAATCTCTTAATATTGAATATATCTATATATCACTTATCTAAAAGGATATTAAATAAAAATATTAAATATATCTATATATCACTTATCTAAAAGGATATTAAATAAAACACGCTCTCTGGTAATCATTTTCTGTATTTAAAAAAAAACTACTCACAGAAATATGTTCAGTCGACCAACTATTGGTGTCCTGCATATTGGACAGCGAAACAGCCTTGAGGCACAGTATCGGCATAGAATATGCCCACATGAGATGAATGCAACGGCTGGCAGTCTTGAGAAGCATACCCAGCATTGGACCCGCTGGGGACCGATGGACTCATCGACCTCTTCAACGTCTGGACGGGGGTCAGCCCTCTCCATCATCTCGCCCACGTGGACCAAGAGGCTCTCCAGGGTGTTCCTCATAAAGTGCCATATTGAGGGTGCCAGATCGAAGGCGTCGGACTCGGCAGTGTCCTCTAGGAGGTGATTTGAAACCCACAGCAACTCCCTGAGGTCCCTCCGGGCATGAAGGACTGCCTGCAGCGACTCTTCCGAACCTCCATTCTCGCACCCGCAATGTTGCTAAACAGTAAAACAAAATATGAATTGATCCACTCTATTAGTAACAGTAGTAGTAGTAGTAAAGAAACATTAATATATTACCTCTAGAAATCTGTTGAGCATGTACTCTCGCAACGGCTGCTTGCCTGCCTCCTGCTGACATGACAGACACCTGGCTGCACGAGGGCGTGATCTCAATCGCGTTTGTACCTACAATTAAATATCGTCACAGTGAGGGGTCCAACAATTAAATTACGGTATACCAAATAACATTGATATAAACTTACATTATTGGTACTGCTAGTCAGTATTGAGGGACTTTCTGGCTGTTCAGGAGCGTTTGAGGTCGACACAGTCACTATCAGGACCTCGGTATCCTGTCAAACACGATACCCTGTAAGTACTTGAACAGATAATATTACGAGGTTAATTAAATAAATAAGGTATACACACCTCTGTAATTGGTTGGACTCTGGAAGTGGAGGACCCAGTGGAAGTACCAGCGGTCACCTCTACCCTCGCCTACAGATAATAATTATTATAATACCAATCATGGAAAATCCCCTAATAATGATAATAATAATAACGGTATGGTACCTACCTGAGTGTTTGTGAGATTAAGGAGAAATGCAGACGCATGGGTTCTACGCCTCGCGCCACCTCGTATCTGAAATAAACACGATGCGATCACCCTTACGTTCATTCACACTAGTCCCTAACTTATACAAAAATATATTTTAAAAAAAGAAGCTATTTACCTCGCTCTCCTGGGTTGTAGTAGTAGTGGTGGTGGTGGTAGAGGTGTTGGTAGTAGCCGTAGTGGATGGAGGTTGAGGTGGAGATCCAAGCACGATGACACAAACAACAGTAACTAGACATGTTACCTGAAAAACCGTCATCCTTACCACAACTGCCAATTCACGCCGAAACAGTCGTATTTATACGGCAGGGTGAGGAGCGGCGCCCCCTACCTTGCGCATGAGCAGAACGCAGGGGGAGGATCAGGTTTCCATAACCACCCAAGAGGTACCGATCTCAGCTCGTTTTTTATTATAGTGAGTATCCCCAGGAGGCCTAGTCTCACTATTGTTTATTGTAACTTGCCCCAACCATCGCAAGTTACGGTGGTAGCCACTCCATAACAAATTTGCTACCTCCCAGTATTATTTTTATACTTTTTTTTGGGTCCCTCTGTAAGTAAAGACACCACTTTACTCAGTGAAGCCTGAAAACTTACAAAGGGCTTTTTCTAACCAAATGTAGACCGTACAGAACACTTTACTTGGAGAAGCCATTTCAATGTATTCCATCAGCCTACACGGGTTATATTTTCTATCTTTTTTTTTTACGTTTATTTGTAATCCCAGCGACGTTCAAGGAGGCCCTGGAATTACGGAGGTTAGGCCTGCCATAGAGCCTTGGGAGGTTAGACCTGTCATAGAGTCCTAGGCCCTGGACTTACGGAGGTTAGGCCTGCCATAGAGCCTCGGGAGGTTAGGCCTGGACATGCCCTGGACTTACGGGGTTTAGCCCTGCCATAGAGCGGTCGGGAAATTTCCCCCAGGCTTTTTTTTTTTGTCCTGGACTTACGGAGATTAGGCCAGCCATAGAACAAACACACACACGCACACACACACACACAAAATACTCGAACGTCACCTGGGATTCTTATTCAGCTACTGCAAATCTACTATGATCAGCTAAAAACTTGGAACTTACATTCTGATAGAGTATAATATTCTCCCAATCTACCTTGTCTGCAAAATCGTGTATAAACGATTCAGAGAGTACTTGGTGTTTACTCACAAGGAACCAGCACTCCCGGAACCAAGGAGACATTTCTCTCAAAAATTCTTCATTGAATGTTATTCTTTTTATAATATAAGCCCAATTGACTCTATGTTGATAGATTCTTAAAAGGTCAATTGAGAAATCGTAGTTTTTAGATAGCTCGTCCCAGTTCAAGAAACGGTCAAACCGCATGATGAACTGGTTCGTCAATACTCCCTTAGGCTCACGAGAAATAATTGTCCAAACGTTCTCCATGACTGCTAGTAAAATTATGATTTCTGTTTTCTAGTGCACAGTCTTTTATACCCCCGCAGAGCGTTTCTCAAGGCACACTTTACATCAGAGTCGTTATGCTGTGACAATATACAACTATTTACAATAGGTTCGGTGTACGAACCTCCGGGTAATTCCCTCACATCCGGATGAAATTCCCGCAAAAAGGCTGCCTTCTCCAGACCCTTAGTATAGAGCGTGGAGAATGGTTTACACAAGAGTCTCAGGTATTCTTCATCGTACGCCATACCACCCTGTTCCCATTTAATTTTGTGAAAACTGCGAGTGAGCCATCGATTCGATCTCCCCGTTTTATCGTTAAGAAGGGTTTTACTGTAAGGTGGAGAAAATATAAGGTGAATACGAGTTAACGAGTTAACGAGAGCAAATTCCTTAATAACAAACCTATTGGTATTGTCTTTAAACGCCTGGAATTCAACTACAGCCTCCATTAGGCCACCGTTTATAGTATTCCACCTCGTCAAACAGTCGATCCGCCTTTTGAGGTACCAAGGTGGTTGTATGTTCTTCACCGAGTATCAGACTCTTAATGTACTGTTGTATAAGCACTTCGTTCATAAATAGATCCTGTAGCTCCCTGTACACCATGGGGAGGTTGTTGATAAACCGATGCCATTCGTTTGAATTTAGCGCCAGAGTGTGTTTTCTTCATCATAAAGAAACACGTGAGATTTCCCAAATACATTCGTAACCTTTACACTATGACCACTATCGAGCACTAAACGGAATTTAGTTTTATTTTCGAGCGCTACAGTTATCTCGTTAAAGTGTACAGCAAACTGATTGAAAATATCATACGACCAGTAAACGTACCCTCTTCGACCCTTAAAAGACAACCCGAGACTAATATCCCTCTCTTTATAAATCCCTACAATAACCGATTTTTTAAGACCTTCATCCAAAAAGTAGACAGTTTTCAAAAATACACCGGTCAACAGATCCAGAGATTCTGTACGAGTAGGGAGTGCGTCTTCACCTGTCGGCTCCATTATCTCAACTGATTAAATCTTTATTTTCAAGTCGTATTTATAATTTTACCCCCACTCCTTGTTATTTTTAAATTTTTATTCCTCCATATCCCCCTCCCCCTCACTCGATTCAGATTCTGATGTTTCTTCCACAATAGGCGAATCATAATCAAAGTGATTAATTCTTTCCAGCGCTTTATTAGCATACAGGTCGCTATATAGCTTCAATGTGTTGATGTTAGTCAAATCCAGAGAGTGTTTAAAACAAACGCACGACTGAGAAACCTTTATACTATATTCATCCTCATTTACGCTCTGTTTGACATTCGGTAAAAAGCCATAAGCTAGAATATCCACTCTATCGTATTCGGATACATCAATCGTTCTGGAGTACCTGTACACTGAAACAGTATCGACATTTTCCCCGTTCTTGTAGAACCTTAGGAGAGTCGCATCATCACTACTGAACCCCTCAGTAGGATCGGGATTATTTAACACGATAAACACTTGACTCATCTTGTGATGTTTACTCCTTCGTGTCTCAACTGGAAATGAGTACAGGTTGCTGAGATCGTGTATGTATAATCGAGTATTACATCATCCTCTTTACAGAACCGGTAAGCAAGGTGTAAATCAAATGTGAATCATGTAGGATGAGGCAATAGGCAGCGGTCTTATCAGGGATATTTTTAGAAGTCTCAAATTCAAGTCTGATATCGACGGTTCCTGTTTTTATTGTATCGTTTTGTTTCGAACAATCAATGACGTAAAGAGGTGTTTTACTTTTAAACGTTTCCAAGTCCACAATAGGATACGAACTATGACCATAGTAGGAGCTCTGGAACCTCGTAAACATTTCGTAAAATATTGACTGATCACCGTGTATATTATCGTAAGGAAAGTATTGCGAGTTAAGATATAATTTGACGTTCTGCAAAGAGCAGCCGTCAAAACAAGACATGTCCTTTTTAATCTGATTCTTTCTGTCGGTTTGAAAAGCTAGAATTACGTATCGGGGTTTTTCCAACTGAGTAGATGTTTTCACAGTCCAACTGTGACGGTCAGTCTGTGGTAATGTTGGATACTCGTGCATTTCCCAGGATCTAAACGGTACGTGAACCGTCGAATCTTTCTCAACCATTTTGTAAAGTTTGAGACGATACTCGTCCGAAACCGTGATGTGGGGGACCCTCCAGTAGACGTTGTTTATTTTTAGACTGCAGCTGTCTGCATCCTTACTAATGACAGCGTTGGTGTCTGTAGTCGCTCTCAGGAGAATAAGCTCCTGTTTTACATTCACTACAATTTTTCTATAATCTTCGGCGTACCCCATGAGCAATCGCAACGGAACTGAATAGGAAAAGGAGGTGGTCTCTTTATTTTTACCAGGCCCGAACCAGCACGCATTTTCCAAATTCCACGTTTCCCCCGTTTTTATGGAAAGTAGGTTTTTAATTGTACTCGTGATCCCAACGTTTTTTGACCGGTCAATCTCAATACCCCCAATCTCATAACGAATATCGTCAAATAGAAATGCTATTGCATTGTTTACCAAGGACACGGCCGCCGACGATCCGTCTGCCTTTTTACCGGACAAAGTACCAGTAACATGTAAAGTGCTTTCAAACGGTGCTGTAATTTTATCCTGTTGACTTATAGGTATCCTGATTTCGTCATTATTGTTAAAGGTGGATGAAGCGTACGGTTTGTGAGAATGAAATTCCATACCAGTAACAATGTCACTGTACATTACGGGTGTTTCTATGTCCAACATCTTGGATAACTTTGAATCCCAAGGATCTCAGTAACTTAACGTTTGGAGATGTTAACCTTCTGAGCGTCTTAGACGTTCTGACATGTTCTTTAACTCGACCCTCTATAAATACTAATCCCATTGCGTTCTCTGATGTGTAGACGCACAGACACAACCTCGTTTCTAAAGTTTATCAAATCACCGTCTTGATCTTTAAACGACACGGTAATATTAATCACCTTTTGAGTGTTTACAGGTAGATAAATCACGTGCTGAGGTGTATCGTATATCTTGAATCCTGGTGGCGATTTAATTATTACCTCGTGCATCGTATGCCCCTCGAATCCGTTGTCATAGGATCCCCGTACAATATTACACTCAACTCTGACGGTGTTTACTTTAATTATATCGACTGGTCTATCTGAACAATGCTTTTCACCCTCTTTCAACACCTTTGGACTGAATCCTAGTAGTGTACCGACCGTTTCCAGTTGATCGAAATAAACTGTTTGACTGCAAGTAATTTCAGATTGTAGAGTACTGTTATTCGCTTTGAGAGAAAAATCTACAGTCTTGTCAATTTTACTTAAAATGAAGGATTCAATCTGTTCAATTTCGTACGATCCTTCCGGAATACTTATTACCTTCGTACCGTAGTGAAACTTGTTGTTAACACCCTCCTCAATGTTGGGTATCGAGTTGAAGGTTGTGAAACCGACTAAGCCAATTTCCCATTCACCTCGACTTATATCTAAGGCTGGAAACACGTCACACGTGAGGACAGAACCACGGCCGCTAAGACAAAACATGTCGACAGAGAAACTTCAAGCACAAGTGCCCGCAAACGACTGAGTCAAAAGTCTGTTTTCTATTGTAATTATACTCTATCGCGATACCTGGACCAAAGTATTTTATCAACTCTACCGGAGGACGAAGATCTCCGAAACTGTCAAAGTAGTATACTCTGTTTCCTAGTTTTCTGTATGCAACCCAGTGTGTCCCCGTACCACGTTTTGAATCTAGGTTAACAATAGCCGATTCGTTTTTCCATGACCTTGAAGGTAACCCGTCCCTCATATAAACACCTCTGAAATATGGAATATTTAAAACCTTGGCGTAATGAAGAAGGTCGTGATTCGTTAGAGGTTTTATCGGTATTGACGTTTTTTTTTTTATCGCAACTCCTCTTTTTTCGTTTACCTGCTCCCTGCTTTCTGGTACCTGACCCAGGGTATGGTCTTAGATAAAGCCCTTTTCCACGCTGGTTTCGCTTTACTGTCTTTTTACGTCTGACCACACCACCACCACTCCTACGTTTACCTCCACCCAGTTTTGCTTTAGCCTTCATCGCTGTTGTTACAGCCCAAGCTGCGGCTTTCTCTCCAACAGATGAATCAGATGCTTTTACTCTTTTCCAAGCTCTTTCAGCCAACTCTTTATCAGCACGCGTTCTGTTCGTATTATCGTGGTACTTTGAGTAGGCAATATCGTGGGCCTTACAGGCCTCGTCTAGAGGGTTTATACCAGGATCCCCACGAGCTAGTCTCTCTCTTAACCTGGTTCCTGGACCACAGTATCTATATCCACCAGGCAGGTGAAGTTCCCAAGGTAGTAAATCTATACCTTTGTTCAACACTGTACTTGCTGCGTCGCCAACCTTTCCAATAATGTCACCAACGAGACCGCTCCCTTTGACGGTTTTCTTACGACTGGCTGGTTTACGGGATCGCATCTTGCTTTTATAAACGTTAGTTATCTACTGATTCGTCAAAGACCTCGTCCCAGTTTATATAGTTTTCAGCAGTCATTTGTTCGTCGTTGACACCCCTACCCTGTACACCGTGAATATGGGAAAAAAGTAGTCGTCCGAATCTTCTAAAATGTATTTGAGTTTTTATATTGTTCCTATTGACCAGTGACCTAAGATCAGAAACGAGATTCGCCGACCGTTCTTCCATCTGTTGACAGTACTTTAAAGATACAGCATCATCTGGTTCAGTAGGATCTTTAATATTAAACACTCGCACGTTGTTAAAATTGTACCCATCTTCACTTTTAATAGGGCAGTTTAGTTTTAAAAACTTTTTCGTTACTGCATCACCATCATCAAGTGGTTCGCCCACATTAACCAATCTTTTCCTACCAAATCCCCAATAACTACCGCTTTTGGAAGGTGTTGCTGCGTCTACATATCTTTTATTCGCTGCATCTCTCTCATCATTGGGATCCTTTACGTGAGTTATCCGCTTGTTTCTAGCAAGAATGTTATTACCTTCATACAAGATACATCGGTCCCGTACAAGCTTCAAATTGACTGCGTCACTCTCCTTAACGGGATCGGCAAGATTTTCTATTCTTTTATTTTGCACGGAGTAACTGTCTTTCAAGTTTACCGGTGTGTAGGTCTCAAGGTATTTTCTCGTAACAACGTCACTACCCTCTACTGGTTCGGCTACGTTAACTAACCGTTTATTAGTGATATCGTAATCTCCATTGGATGTTAGCTTAAAACCATGCCCTGGAGGACCTGTGCGGATCTCCTTAGACAGCTGAGAGTTACGTCCAAACTTGTCAACACTCATTGTATAAATGAGCGGTGGTGAGCGTAATCACTGTTCTTTAAATACTTTTGTCCAATCAATGTAGTTATCCTTAGTCCTGGTAATGTCTGCTAGAGCCATTGTTGATGGCCTTGTCGAGTGCGCCGCATTTATCCAGTAAAACAGCTGAGCGGCAAATCGTTTAATATTTTCCTTGTTGTCACTTTCAATTCGTCTCAACTTATTTTTTGTAGACCTCTGTATCTTTTTATACTCTATCGACTGAGAGACACGTCCAAACTTGTCTACATTCATTTCATCAATGATCTAAATCTCGAGTTTCCCAACCCTTTTATAATACCAGCTTCACGCAGTTCACTAACAATATTTAAAATCTCGTTTTTATGCGCATTATTACCGGCTTCTGCCGAAGACACAAGTAACTGTAAACGAGCACACAACTCGTTTGGATCGTCCCAGTACCGAATGTCGGATGAAGTCGTTAGGTCTTTAGACACCAGTCCTTTACCGTTATACAGCTGCTTTGGGAAAAGATCGGCAATCACGGCCTTGTACTTGATTGAGTTAGAGGGTCTATTTATGTTACCATTCCTACTGTAACCTTTTTTATGAGCGTTAGTTTTTAAGAGTATGTCTTTGTAGACGGTTAAATCGTGGTCAGAGTACAGATCGCTATTCGGGGCTCTCTTAAACAGTAATTCGTACAGACCTTCGGTCCCTTTGTAAGACGTGCTGCCTATACGTATGCTACCGTCATCTTCAAACTGTATCGGCTTGTCACCTACCATCAGTCTATCCTCCACCATCCTAAGACCGTATATATTGTCAATCTTGTTCTTACTCCCCGACTCGTCTTTCATAAACTTTAGCATATACTTTTTTGCCAATGGGGCAGTAAAGTTTTCATTTATCCACTGTGACGCTTCCTGCACTACCGACGGTGATTGTAGTAGTTCACTGACTGTTGGCGTATCATCACCAAATACCTCTTCTTCTTCGAGCGTATTGACACGTTTAGGTGAAGATGCAATATTTGGTCTGAATGAGTCTTCTTCTTCTTCTTCTTTTGGCTCCTCTTTAGGTTCAAATTGTGTCCAAGACTGTTTTCGAAGCTCGGATATGATTGGTTTATACTGTTTTTCCAACAACTGTTCATTATCTACTGACCCTTGTTTGAACCGATTGTACTTTCTCTTGATAGCATTCCTCAGACGAGCAACACTGAGAGTCAGCTCCTTACTGTTTCGTTTCATGTTTGATACTGGCAAGTTTCTTCTCCAATACCGGTTTTAATACTCTGTTTTACGGTAGTTCAACCTGTCTGAAAAATAACGCACTCTTTTTGTGTCTTCTAACGTACCTTACAACATCTATGAGTGAAACTCTATTACCGAGTCCCTTGTAATACGTACGTGCGAGATCAGAAACTGGAATGAGCACCCGTTTGTTTATGTCCTTGAATATATAGGTTCTTTTTGATCCACCTCGCCATTCGGGTATCTCGGCTATAGTGTAGCAATCGTTAACATTTGAATTTTCCATAAAAGAACGCAATTTCTTTAGAGGTCTCCTTCTATTTATGTTGTGTACTATATAGGAATTTAATAACCAAAACTCGTCCAGATTAGCTGATGTAAACTCTCTCCATTTATTTAGCAAGTCGCGATCCGATACTGTATATACTCCTCTGTTTAACGAAATACCGAACGTTGAACAATGTAGGGGAACGGTAGGTAGTGCAGCTTTAAGAAAATCTACAGTAAATAATCCTTGGGCTAAATTATTCACTGCTGGGTACGGTTTGCCTCTTGGACCAGTAGGTATGGTGGGAGGCTGCGGTGCAAACGCTACGTTGTAAGAGACGTAAATGTGACACTTTGATCGTAACGCTCTTTTGTAGACTTTCAACGGAGATCTTATCGGTATACTTCTTTCTGTTAGCACTATACATCTACTGGCATGTGGGACTTTACACCCATACTCCAGCATTTTTAAATAAATCTGTGTGTAGTTAATATCCCCGTGACCTGTTTCAAGAGTCGTACCAAAGATGTCTGGGAACGGTCTGAACCTTGACAGGAAATTTTGGGGTTGTCTTACCGTGCAGTTCAACATATCTTTGTGATAGATAACTAGCTGTAAATTAGCTCCTTGTTCTTCGCTTTTTGTAAGAAAACTTAACCAAATGTCTCGATTATATAACCGTTCGCTAGAGGAAATCATAAGTAGGACTACGGCCGGTTTTTGAGGTCCTACTAATTTATGTCTCCAACATCTGTTTGAAAATTTAGATTCTCCTCTACTGCAATAGTTTCCGCAGAATTTGTCCTTCTCTTTGTAGAAGAACGCGCAGAGGTTCGACTTGATGCGAGTCTTTACCCTACACGAAGGTTTTCTAAACTCTCCGATATCATTGTATACGTAGATGCGCACCATTATAAGTCCTGAACGAAACTGTCCAATCCCGATCGGAACCTCCCCTTATCTAGGTCTCGTTCCTTATCAATCACCACAAAACCGTGTCTGTCCTTATTCCAGATCTCACTGCACAAACCCTTAAACTTTTCAAATGTTGTATCCGTATTTACATGGTCATTGTACGCATGACGAAGATTCATATCATCCTGCTTGAATAAAACTATAAAGTTAGCATTATCTCTGATTAGCTGTTTAGGTATACGACTGTATGTCTGACCCAGATAAAAGGTGTCTATACCTTTGTGTCTACCCATTGTAAAGTAGTTGCGAATGTTATCGTGTTTTTCACACGCTATATCGTCAAATATCACTATAGAGTTTGGTTTAGCAGCGCTCGGGTGTATTACCAGGGAGTTGTCGTCATAAGCAAAGTATCCAATCTCTTTAGGTAAAACCTTTTTCAGAAACTGGTATTTTGGTTGGTACAAGGATTTGGAGAATATGTAAATGTTTTCAAACACCAAACCCTCTGTATCAAACAGTAGATTAAATAGAACGTTCGTTTTGCCCGAACCCGATGGTCCTACAATTAGGCATCTTACATTGCTTGGTAAGAGAGATCCGTGATGCGAGGATGTGACCTCACCCCCTCCGACGTATTCGTCAAAGTTTTTAATTGGTAGTTTAGTCTGTTGACTCACAAAGCGCATCGTGACAAGTACTGAAGGATTGCTCTCTGTGTGGGCGTTTATAAAAAGCATCGGCCGACAGCTGCAGGAACCACGTGCGGGCGGTCCCTTAGAGCGCTATTAAATTAGAATGTCTTTCTTATCCACCCACGTGTCACTGTCTTTACTGTACCCTTTCCATCTAACGAGCACTTTATTTCCCTTTGATCTCAACACTTTTTCTACTAGATAAACGTCACCCGTTTTAGACTGGCTCAACTCTTGTTCGTAAAACCCGCCTTTTAAGACTTCCCCGTTAACATCCTGTAATATATAAGTTATCGGATTGGTCGGTCTTACAGCGTACACTTGAAATACTTCGTTAGTCCAATTTGGTAAATACCCCTTTTTGAATACCTGTTTGTATTTACTGATTCTCACTTGATCGCCCACGTTGAACTTTGGTTTTAGGGGTTTTGAATTTACCTCCATACGTGTCAGTATGGATTTTACGTGTTTTTGCTTGACATCTTTTGGTTTCATACCGATTGTTCTGTGTATGGAATTATTATATTCCTGTACAATTTTCGGTAAAAGTTTTAGCCACTCGTAGGTACCTATTGCCGTGAATTTACGCCACATACGTTCTTTCAGAGTCCTGTTTAACCTTTCGACAATACTAGCTTTTAAATCAGAGAATGTCGTGTAGTGATTGATTTTGTATTTTTCCATAAGTTTTCCAACATGAGAATTGAATCATTCCTTACCTTGGTCGGTCTGAAAATTTTTCATTTTCTGTTTTTTCAAGATCGGTTCTAAAGCCTTTGCCACTTCTACCCCGCTTTTATTTTTTATCGGGATTGCAAATGCTAATTTACTGAAACAGTTTATCATTGTAAGAATGTATTTATACCCTTTGTTAGATTTAGCGTAAGGAATCATTTCTACCAGATCCGCTTGATACAGATCGTAAAGACCCTTTAGTGTTACTTTACGTCTTGGGTATTTTCGCCTAGCGGGTTTGTGTAGCTCTGCTGCTATAGCTTCTCTTGGATTCATGATTAATACTGACAAATGTTTGTAAAATTCGATCCTTTTATAAGTTGTTTATTAATTCTACAGCCCCTCCACCGCTGTAGAAAGTGGTGGTCTTCCGAAAAGTCATGCTAGTTACCACCTCCTAAAAATTAAAAAAAATTCAAAAAATAAAATTACTAGAAAAAAGGTTTACTTTTAGAGACATCTACAGTCATATCTAAAAGGCCAAGAATATATTGAGAAACATACTTTCTTGCATTTCTGACATTGGTAATTTTGCATGTATTCCTTCCAGGTTTTAAATTGCATATGATTAATTCTTAGATCAATATTGGCAAACTGTAAATCAAGTTTTAAAAATTTATTTTTGCATGAAATGCAAAATTTTTTTCCGAAAAACTCTGTCCATGTTAAATCTGCGGCTATACACCCATCGATGTGCGTTTCCACAAGGTCATCCAATATGGGTTTTGGTAGTTTGTCCTCGTAGTACTCAACCATTTCCGCTCCATGTTGGATGTGAAGGCAGCATGCCTCGAGACTTAGTGTGTATAGAGAGGAAGGTTGACTGGTCGAGGCCATGTCTGAGAATGACCGACTGCAGCCCCCTCCACCATTTTATTGAACTGTATTTTTAGCTTTTATTAATTCTACAGCCCCTCCACCGCTGTAGAAAGTGGTGGCCTTCCGAAAAGTCATACTAGTTGCCACCTCCTAAAAATTAAAAAAAATCTCAAAATAAAATGAAGTGACAGAGTGTCAAATTTGGAATAAAAAAATATTCAATTTCCAACGCTGCAATAAGGATCCTCCAGGAACTTGTCGCTTTAGATTCTTAGATTGGCGTAGCAGTACACGTATTTTTGCAGATAACAACAACAGTATAAGAAGGTTGGGTGGATATAAGGAGTTGTTCGGCATTGGGTACATTGGAATTGGGGCTGGAGCTTCAACCAATTTGATTTCTGAATGAACGGAAGTTTTGTTTTTAATAACCGACTAAATGTATTTCCGGGAAAAAGAGCTCGGTAACATTGAAAACAGTACAGTTTTTGTGCGTATATGTGATAACCTAATGTTATCTTACGGCAATTTTCTTTGTGTGCAGACATAATTTCATCAAATAAGAGGCGAGGAAGGGAAGAGAAATGTGATTGTAAGTCTACAATATAATCGTAGTCTTCGCACAATTTTGACGCACTTTGGCGGAGCAGAGAAGGAGGCTGGAACATAGTTATTGGTGAGGTCTGATTCACGGTCATGTCTAGCGGGGTGATCGCGCATGTGCACTCGCATGGACGCCTCCCGAGAGAATGAAATGACAGCTTCGGTGCCACATTCGCTTTTGGTTACGGGTTTTTACACCCCAGAGCCCACGCATCAAATGCACGTACTTATCGAGGGCCCGGACTGCGACTCAAGGTCTTAGAGGACTTAACCCAGCCCCAAGCTGCAGGACTGTCTCAGGACCTACGCTTATTAGGCTGCCTTGGAGAACAGCCGGGCTTTTTTATTGAATTTGGGCCGCCCTCACCTCGATAGTACGTACGAACTTACACTCTATATTCTACAGTCACATCTCGAAATGCTGTCGTTCCATCCTCCCGCAAGTGACCAGCAAACATTACCACACAAAAAGCAGATATAGTCTGCGTACACCTGATCCCAGTTATCTCCCTGTATACAATTGATAACAATGTCCACATGCTCCGTGTAGCTAGATGCACAATCATTACACACCCGTTTCCCCAGGTAGTACGAGAATGAAAGTTTAATCCGAAAACAGTTGGCCTTATGGTGTTCTAAAAGATCACGGAGTACAGCTCGTGGGAGTTGTTGGTGAAACTCTAGGAAAAGGTCGCACCCGTTATTGTATAAGTTACACAAAGTCGATAAGCACATGTGGTATAAGGATTGCGGGATGGACGCCATACTGTAGCTGAAGTCGAGACTCGCACCCCCCACGTTACAACCTCCAACATCTGCTCGCGCACGTGTGCGGTCACCGCAATTGCCGTCAGTCGCTCCGCCAGCCCCGCCATGATTGCATCGGTGCTCTCTATCGTCATCATACTCACCGAGGCCGTCTTTGGTCATCGAGAAGAAGAAGACGAGGATGACCGGTCCTTTTCATCCTCCTCCTCCAGATCGTCGACGGACTGGAGGTACCGGCGGGGCGGTGGCGGCTGGAACGGCTGGCGGGAGTACCCGGAGTTTGATTCGGACGAGGGCTGGGGCAGTCGGGATGAAGACGAGTATGAAGACGAGGATGGGGACCCAGATCTGCTCTGGACACCTCCGACGCCACCTCCAACCCCAGACCATCAGGGAGAGGAGGACCAAGTGGTGCCGGAGGGAATTTGGAGACCATGGGTGGATCGATAGGTGAGTTACTGTGTTGTTTTCTGCTTTTTATAACCGTATGGTAGGGTATCATACTTACCTTCACGTTTTCGTTTTGGTCCAGTCACTTTAAATACTTTTGTCTCGTTTACGGTTACTACATCCCTATCACTAGTTCTCCGAATACGGGATTCTTCAATATCCATGTTTTGATCCTCATCACTTAGAACCATCTCTTTAAGTTTTTCAAAATTTAGTTTTTCAGACGTTTTTAGATTAAGTGTTAGACCTTTTATTTTACAGTTAGGTATGATTGTTTGGTCCTTTGTAGAATACACGAGATATGCATATGTTTTAGGACCGCCTGACACAAATTCCGTAATGTATGAACCGGGACCGTAGTCTTTAGCAAGTTCATCTGTCATCTGGCCTAAATAATCGCCGGTATTTACTCTGTACAGTCCGTCTTTGTATATGTAGACAACCGAATCTGTGTCGTAATACAGTACCTGAACACCCAAGGCATCCAAGTGTTCGTACAATTTTAGTCTAGCTTGGGCAGTGGTAAATGCTGCCAAAACAACATTAACAGTTCTTAAGGACTCTCCAACCTCCTCTAGATGTTGCCAGTTTACAAGGACAACGTCCTGGTTAATTTCCTGAATTCTGTTTACCTGTACTTCAGGATTGGAGAGTAGTTTAAACAAATTTTCGGGATCTCGCGTTATTAATGCTTTTGTTTGGTTTTCTCTTTGTCCAAATTTACCCCAGAAGGAATTTAACATTAATTTAGCCAGACATCTAAGACCTTCGTTCTTTTCAATTTTTGATGGGTCCAGCTGGATACCTTCGTGTTCAAAGTAATCCTGAATGTATTTGTCTTTATCTTCTTGTAAATGACACCATGTAGGGTAGCCTGAGGACTCTTGCTTAATTTTTAGAAATGTATCAATAAAATCTGTGAAAAGACCACCGTTGCTGAACGTAGCCATTTTATATTCCCACAGCTCAAACATTTCCAAAATAACATAACCTTTTTCAATAGCCTTCCTTATTTCATCCATTGTCCATGTTCCTGTCAGACTTCGTTCATTGTCACTATGTACACAATCACTAACACACTGCTCTTCTCCACAAACTCTACACAACACAAACATTAGTTTATTGTTCATTCTTGTAGGAAGAACCGGATGAAACAAGTTGCTGGGAGGTAGTACTTTACACTTTAGCAACCCGTCGACATTTAAACCACGGCTACGACACTCTGCGTCTCCCACGTAGATTGTTGGGTGTCCTAAAGGATAATGACCGTGTTTACACACAAACGGGTAAAGCGAACACACATCAACGTACTGTATAGACTCATCGTGGTTACACTTGTGGTACAGTTTTGAGTTACCTGTACGTCCTCCGAAAAAGGCATCCCGTGGGTTGAGTGGCAGAGTATGCAGCATAGGGTGTGTATCTAGGTAGTGAAGTCGTTCTTGTTCTTTGATTTTCCTAAACTCGCACTGCCACATTTCAACTATCTGGTAGTTTGTTTGGGCGAGTTTTTCCATTTTAAGCTGTGTACGGTTGTAGCGCAGCTGGAGAGAGTCGGATGGGTCTTCTTTTAGAGGGTCCTCCCTCTTGTAAGGGAAACATTTGGGGCATCCGTGGTAGTAGCAGCCGTGGAACTCGTATATTGTCTCTCCGTCAAAACCGTCCACCTTCATTCCCTCTACTTTAACTTCACGCTCCCTCCCTGCATGTTGGATCCTAACACCTTTTTTCTCCTCTTCCCAACATAACCACTGAAGTGCTATAGCCGATTGATTATCTACTAATCTGTATCCGTGTTTTGGTAAAAGTCCAATAGTGTTTGGTTTGAGGAATTTTCGCCGGAAAGCAAGATTACACGCACTCGCAATAGTAACTGCCTCCAAAAAAGGGTCGACTTGGCACTGGTCCAGGAACAACGATCTAAATTTTAAACAAGCTTGAGCGAGTATATCCACGTCCGAAATACAATATTCAATTATCTCTTTCTGAAAATCAAATACATAATTGTTTTCTACTTGTTGGTTGTACCATACTTGGAATGAGTCGTGGTTCTTCTTAAACATTGAGTCGGGACAGTAGTAGCTCTTGTCCGGCATAGGTCCTACGTAGTTCTGGTTCTGGAGGGTGTTGAACAGGTGTGGAAAGTATCCTTTTTTCTTTTCAGGGCCGAGGTCAAAGGCTTTGGGTAGTGCAGAGAGAGCCATGGGAAAGTAATTTAAACTGTCGATGAATCTGACATTGTCCAACTCTAGTAGAATCACTTTGGAACCTCTTGTTATTAATTCGGGTGTGAATTTAGTTTGCTCAAGTAGGTACTTCAGGATAAACTGAAAGTCGAACCCTTGACCGTTGTGAGCGATGACACAGAGCTTTTTAAACTTTTTCCGTTCAGTCATTACATAGTCCATAAACTGTTCAACGGGGTTGGCCTTGAAGATTCGCATACGTGTAAGACACAAATCACACGAAACACTTCCCCCCAAACACTTCCAGCAAAACTGTTGCGATACACACAAGTTCACTATATGCACCTTAGCACTACTATCATTACTTAAACACTCATCCTGTCTGGTTTCTAGATCAAAGAATATGAATGCAAAATCTTCTGTTTTCGGTTTTCCAGTATCTACACGCATATAACACTGATGGTTGGGGGTCTTGAAGGCATCACAAGTAGTACAAAACACTTCACCACATACATGTACAGACAAACGATCTTTCGGTCTTACAATTTTGTGACATGACTTACACAAGTGTATCCTACTACACACATCCCCTTGATGAGCGATGAAACAGCGTTGGTTCTTGAATACTCTACAGCATTTTGGACAGGTAATTCCTTCGTGCTCACGTGTACACGGCGGTGAGATGGTATGGCAAGCCTGGCATATGGAGGAGCACCTGTGTTTAGCCTTGTGGTCGTAGGGAGTGTGGCATGCTTCACAAAAATATTTACAATTAAAGGCTGCCGTAAGACTATTAATTACATTAAAATGACCATTGTTGAACAGTAGGTTGATACTGTACACTGCATCATCACTACCCCCACTAAAATACACTTCACGGCCTTTCCTATCATAATTATACACTGTAATTTTATATTTTTTAAGATGATCCTGAAGCTTTTCAAGTTCAGCAATACCTGCCCCTTCTTCTGGAATGTCCACTCTCGCCTTGGCTAACAATTTCTTAGCCTTATCGGTCTGCCTCATACACCTATCTTGTCTAATAGCCTTGTACAATGGATCTTTTTTGGCGAGCGCTTTACCTACCACAAGAGCTCTGGCAAGACACAAATTATCTACATTATTGATACACACTATACCCTTACGTGCCTTACACTCTTCCATAAAATTATTGTAAAATCCTGGTCTCACTCTCCCTGAACCAACAGGTAGATTCACTCTAGTACATTCCACTTTAAAAGTATCACTGCTTGTTATTGACTCTGCGTTACTTTGTACAATACCTCCAAAAATGTTCCAAATAATATCCTCATCAATTTCGGAAGCGGGTCTGAAGGCTACGTACCCCGGCTCTTTATTTTTGAAATTAATACTGGTTAAAGTGAACCCAAGCTGGTCAGTATCTGCAGCGCTAGATTTCATTTTATTCACAAGTTCACTGAGTCCCCGTCTGATCCAATCAATTTCAGCAACACCGGGAGGAGGTTGGTTAAACTTAAAAGTTGTTTTAGAACCGTACAATCTAAATTTCCTAACATAGGTCTCGTTAGTACCAACAATATTTACAGGATCCATTTTAAAATACAAAGATATAGACACAAAAACCGGTTTAATACGCTTAAAATAACGAAAAAGTCAATATAATAATCGAGTATAAAATATTCGACTAAAATAATCGAATGAATATAATCGACTAGAATAATCGAATGGATATAGTCAACTAAAGTAACCGAATGGTTGAGTTAGGTTATAACTAGTCAATACTCACCAAGAGCCACTTACCAACTTGGTTGCTAGGCACCAACTGAATTTTCCTCTCTCCTGACCCGCTTATATAGGGCTTTATGACGTCACTGAACACCTTGATTTTTCAGAACCTAGAAAGTTTCAGAAGTTGGCGGAGAAAATGTTAGAAAAATGTGGTTTTTTGCTTATATCTCGAAAACGGTGCGTCCTAGAGCCTTGAAAATTTTTTTCGACCCCCTTAACCCTAGAACATCCCACCGAATTAGGCTATTTCCAACATATCTGGAAGAAAAAATTCCAAGAATATCGTCTCTGGACTTATCTTTACCCCCACCACTCCGAATCCAAGTCCGTTATTTACCGGCCGATTTCGCTCAAATAAGGCACACATATACAGATACGCATGCAATACAATGTATAATGTGAGTTTTCTTTGTACGATAACTAATATTGATTTTTTTTCCTTTTCAGGTGGGAGTGATGAAGATTGTATAATTTGATGTAGTAAATGTAATTTAGTAAAATTTAAATAGTAAAGTCCATTAGATGCATACTGTAGTATTATTACCATCCTTATTCCCCAGTTGGCACAGAAAGTGAGGTTAGGAAAAGTGAGGTTAGGAAAAGTGAGGTTAGGAAAAGTGAGGTTAGGAAAAGTGAGGTTAGGAAATTTGGCGGGAAACATGGGCGCCGCCATCTTGGATGACGTCACAAAAATTTGGACCAATCAGAGAGCTGGGCTAAAGGGGGGCCCCTTCTACTAGAATGTATTCGGCGATCATGTACCGAGTTTAGATGATACCTTTGAACTAAGTTCAGACACCTAAATTACCTAAAATTATTTTAAAAACATAGTCAAGTATTTGTTTTCTAAGAGGATAAAAAACTTATTCCACACGAATAATATTCATTTGCATCAACTCACTTCTAAATTCGCACCTTTTCGCGTTTAAAATATAGCCGGTTATTATGATTATATGAAGTCATTTATTACCTCTTTGATAGATAGAATAAGAGTAAAGAAACACCGACCTTTCAAAATAACGGTATCAATATTTATGTCGCAAAGTTTCATTAACGACATAATCTATATTTGCCATGCAGTGACAGAAATAATTTCCTGGAAACATCCCTCATAACAGACACATTTAATCACTAATGTTATTTTCGCAACCTATATTTCTTTTCATGTAGTGCAACAGTGTCTGACGCTGACTTGTTATAGCAACCACTTGGTTTATATCACTGTGTGTAGAAGTGGATAAGTTGGTCATTATCAATGACGCAATCGTATTAAATAGTGGATGGGAGGTTTACATTATTCTCCCTCCTACAGTCCTAGAGAAAATGTTGTACATACTCTAAAAACCTTTTGTAAAATGTTTCGTAACTTAGGTATCAAGTTATATATGAAAAAAATATATTGCACAAAATATGGTATTTTACAAAGTAAGTGGAATTTTTTTTATACGAAGTAAATTTGTAAGCTCTGATTTTCATATTTTGAGCCGTGTACTTAACCTGTTTGAGCGTTGTAAATGAAGAGTGTTTGTTTGACGCTACGTTTGTTTGGTATAACATAACGCAATAGTCATAAGTGTGTCATATTGTTTCTTTTATTGTTGACAATCAGTGGTTAAGCGATCCTTTGGTAGGTTTTCCAAAAAAGTGTTTATTTATATTAGTTTACAAACAATATCTATTTTTTATTTAATACCTAACATTTTTTTCTCAAATATATTTAGATTTTTATCTTTATTCGTGGTGTTGATAAATTTACTTATAATGTTGTTTTACTGCGCAAAGTTTAAATAAGGCATAGTGAGCTTAGGCTGTATTAAAAATTATGCATTCCACTACTTTTTATTAAATAAAAAAGCAATCGTATATAAAACTTTATATAAAATGTTTGCCACACACTACATTGATATATATATATATATATATATATATATATATATATATATATATACATATACATATACATATACATAACTTATAGAAGCTTATATATTATTGATTATTAGCGTGTATTGCTCATAAATGTTATTTTAATGAACATACTTTGCATCTAACAGGATGTGACAACATTCCTTTACTAAGTGCGCTGCCTGCAAATTATTGATGACACAAAACATAACATAAAATGCATATATTTATAATTACACACTGATGAGGATGCTATACAATTTAAAACTATTGTATAGCGTTTTGTTTACGAGTTGCTAAATTTTAAATAATTTAACAACAAACCTATTTTAAACTATATTTTTGGTTTATATAAAATAAACTTAAGATCATACCTAAAAGAATGTAAAAGAAGTTTTATTTTACCTGACGAAGTAGGAAAAGTTTGTTACTTTATCCAACACGTAACCTGGACCTGGGCAACAACGTTTTAATTTGACTACCGAACCAGCACCGGTGACCGACAGCGTGCAAAGATAGTATCTCCCACCGGTTACCCATCCAGGGAACAGCCACGCTCGCTGTGCTTGACGCCGTTATCTTGCGATAACGTTGGGTGACGTTTACTTATTTTCTCATCTGGATGCTCGTACTAAATTTGATTGGGTTAAGTGCATTAAAATAATGTTTTCAATAATTGTTATCAAACTAACCTGATGCACAGGTTATCATTGTGAACGAATACAATGTCATCTTTAAAATCATCACGATATAATACATGGTGCATAGTATAGTGCAATGAACAGAAAAAACATGCTCTTAAATTAAATTGACAAAATAACTATTTATTGTTGGTATATAACTCACTAAATCGTATACGATGCCTCCTCATAGCCCACAATATTAATTTATAGTTCCATTTATATTAGTTGCGTTTAAAAAGGTGTCATATTGCTCGTAAAAAATCAGCTTTTCTATTTTTATTTCAATTTGACTAAAAAAGTAGGAAAAAGTCCAAGAAACATTATGAAGGACATATTTTTAATGTTATGAGAATACTAATTTTAAGGCAGAAGATAAACCCTCTTTGTAATCTAATTTTTATTTAGTAATATTATTTCAAGTGATAATTTAAAATGTTGCCCAACTACCTTTTATTTTCACATGGGCCTGCAGGCCTGTGTGGACATTTTATTCAATGGCATTAGTATGGACGTTAGCTCAGTTTGAGACCCATACCTTGGACCTTTCCCTCGGCAGTCCGAACCCTGAGCCACTACACTGGCAATATTTTACCCCGGATAGTATAAAACTGTTTACTTTGTATCCACAAATTTAGTATTTTCTTACATATAAATACTGTAACCCGAATTAAATCTGGAGTGAGGTAACATGTTCTAAATATTCTACGATATTTATGTTTTTAGAGCTTCCAATTTAACAAATTACAGCCATAACAATAACATTTGCCTTTACGACAGCTAAAAGGATCTAATTAAGCTGATAACAAAGCTCTAAAGGTTGTTTCACGATATCATAAAACCCCTGTGGAAAGATTGTATCTGATGTCTTTTTGAGGTTACATAACAGTTGTTTTAAAGCTTTATCAGTGCTTTCCAGTCCTATTGATACGTAGGTAACCCTATAATTTACATTATTATATGTTACTTTATTCAGAGAATGTTACTTTATAGGTAAAACTTCATAGAGTGATAGTGTGCGCAAAACGGGAGATATATTGTATACTTTTCAATAATATATGTCCTACTATGTTTTGTTTTATGGCAGCCATTTTTTAACGGTTGGAGTTATTTTAGCTATAAAACTTTTGCTTTAAACATAAAATACTACTAAAAAAATATTATAAGATAAATTTAAAGTTTTTTTAGACAAAAATAAATAAAATATAAAACCTAGATGAATCATTAATAATTAAAGAGCATAAAGTTAAAAATGTATCTCAACATGGATAAATACTTTTTCTCGACACACTTAAAAGAAATGGTCATTTAATTCGTTACAAGGAAGTATGTACAAGAAAAAAAAACATTTACATGCTGAGCTAAAAAATAGTATGATTGATTTTATATCAACACAAAAAATTATATTATTTTCTGTACTAAAGTGTGTATCAATAAATACATTTAATGTATAAAGAGTTATCATTTGTTGTTGAAAGGGGCGAGATAATTATTTATCTGAAAAATATATTTTGAATTTCACCTAATTTATATTATTGATCCTATATATTTGAGTAAGAGAATAAATAATCAACTTAATTACCCTTTTTATTTTTAATACTTGATATATTGTTTCAAATTAAAAGAAAGTAGGTTGGTATTTTAACTGGTAGAAGACATATTGTTGGGAATACACATAATTTAACTCCTTTATCGATCAATTATCTACTACATATATTCCATAGATCTAGTAGGCTCAACCTAATCTTGATTCGTAGCCGACAAGGCCTGTGAAATCAGGAGCAGGTACTTTGGTGCATTTTAAATTGTACTTAATAATTAACCTACCAAAAAAATATATTTTTGCGAATTTTTAGGATTACCCATCATTACTTTAGCATTATAAACATTTACTTGTTTTCACTATTAGAATATTTGTGCAAGTAGATGAAATGTGTTTTTTTAAACTAAAAACTTTACTATAAAAATTATCACGCCATTCCTATATCAGCCTCCAGCAAATTCGAATGAAAGAAAAAGCAGACTGGAATAACAATAGAGAGCTCCACAAACGAGTGAGTAACAATGAAATAATCTCATTTACTTGTTAGCGTGGCTGTTCCTTGGTAAAAGCCCCTGTCCTCGTATACATCCCGCCTGCCCGGTCACTGGTGGTGGTTCAGAAGTGACCTTTAAATGCCATTGGTCCCCATATTAAGTGTTATAGAAGGCTCCTTAGCCCTTACTCATTATTTAACTTTTGACTTGTATTCTGAGGGGAGAATGTCAGGATACTATTAATTAAAAATAAAACAATAAATAAAAGAAAAAAATTTGAATATTTGACAAGATGACATCAGGAACAGATGATACTGTTACAGTCCTTAAAATGCTAGCAAAGTCCCTTTTGCTAATACTAGGCTTAAACATAGTAATAAACAAAGGCTTCGGATCTTTTCCGTTAGTTCACTACCACTATTTTTTTATTTTTTTTTAGTTCACCACCACTTAATAGTTATTCTATTGGTCCAAAAACTTTTCCCCAATAATTTTTATGTCCACAGTGATATTCCTTATCCGCTAGGAATCAAACATCACTGGCCTTATCTTATCGCTTTCAAAGAACTTAAACACAGAGAGTGCATTTGGTGGTAAGTCAATTATTGGATTTATCAGTTTGTAATCGGCTTTAGTATCCACCTAACCTAACCGCAATTGTGATTTTTTAACTATAACTAGTAACTAGTGGTAAAAAGTTAAAGTTAAGAGTTAAAGATCGTCTTATTTAACCAGGTGAAGTTAGGGCTAAAACTGGTAGTGATGTAACTGACAAAGTAGTGGCAGTGAATTAACATAAAAGTCCCGAGCAGTTTCTTGACCCAAAGAAATATCTTCCACTGCCAATTTTCATGACGATTTTGGAGACTAAAACTGTTCAAATGATTTAAATTTTTCTGATTTTTAGTATTTTTTTTTGTGATAACATTTACTGACCATAATGGACCGTGTGGGAGTTTCAGGATCCTGTTGCTGGTCAACTTCTTCAACCATCGCAATCATGGGCAGTAACACAAGGGTAGCCGATCTTTCTGGACCTGACTGGTTACCGTTAATTTTCACGGGTTTCTAGAGTCACTACCTGTGAGAGGCCTTGAAACATGAAACTTGGCAGAATTATTCTTGATAGATTCTATATTTGTAGAAAATAATGTTAAATAATTGATTTATAATTGAAAAATAAGGTAGATAATAAATAGCTTAATGACCGATAGCAAAATTTAAACGCGTGAGAAGGCACTTGATCTGTGTAGGTTTATTCCCTACGATTTTTAAAAACCTTGCAGATAGAAAAAGGCATTTTTTTAAATTATTAGTTCGCTTATGGCATACGGACGCAAAGTGAAAATTGATTTGACTTATATTTTGGGATAATGCGTGCTTATAATTAAAAAAGTATATAAATAACAATAAAAATTTGTATTGATGATTAGAGTTGGATACAATGGTGGTTGACCTATTCCTTTCCAGCAGGACCAGTAACAATGTTCTGGTGAGTTCAGACTAACACTCAGTAAATTGCATTCATTCCATTTAAAAGGTATACAAGATTAAGCTATCGATTAATTTATGTGTACCCACCCACCCATACACATACAGCAGTAATAGTTCACCCATACAGCAATGCATGTACAGTGGTCATAATGTTCCCACCCACATACAGTAGTAATAGTACACCCACACAGTCATTCATGTACAGTGGTAATAATGTCAGCACCCACCAACCCATATATTAGTAATGTTTCACCCACATAGCAAAGCATTTACAGTGGTAACAATTGTCTAACCAACCACCAACATACAGTAGTAATAGTTCACCCACACAGCAATGTATGTACAGTGGTCATAATTTTCCCATCCACCCACCCACATACAGTAGTAATAGTACACCCACACAGTCATTTATGTACATTGGTAATAATGTCAGCACCCACCAACCCATACAGTACTAATATTTCACCCACATAGCAAAGCATTCACAGTGGTAATAATTTTCTAACCAACCACCAACATACAGTAGTAATAGTTCACCCACACAGAAATGTATGTACAGTGGTCATAATTTTCCCATCCACCCACCCAAATACAGTAGTAATAGTGCACCCACACAGTCATTCATGTATACAATAATACTAGTATAAAAGTTTATTTTCAGCTTTAAGTGTGAAATGGTACAAAATAACTTTTCCTAATAACACGTGGTGTGAAATATATTTTGTTGTTTAAAATAATGAACATGTGGAAGTGTTTTTATATATTACCAAATATTGCACTAAAAAATTAAAAAAAACAACGTATTTCTATTTTATATTTCACTTTTACTTACATTTTTGTCAATTATAAAGTTTAAATGAAAATAATACAGCCTAAATTCTATTGGTAAATTAGCTGCTATTAGTTTAGTGTATTTATTAGCATAATTTTTTATTTAATTTGTTCCTTAATAATTTAATCTTGCTCTTAATAATCCAACTCTGACCCTTTATAATATTTTATTCCAGTTACTTAATTCTGTATTAACCTTAGCCTTTCAAATACTTGTATAGACCCATATGCCTTTGTTCGTCTTGCATAGCATTGTTACTTTATGTCCCTTACTGTCAAACTTTATTAAAGGAATTTGGCTTTAACTATAATCTATATTTTTCGGTAACAACCGCGTCAAGGTGCTATGTACATTATTTACAAAGTAACCAGACGTTTCGCCCATACTGTGATGTGGCATCTTCAGTGGTATACCTGAGACTAAATCGGTGAATGATCTTCCAGCTTTTATAACACACAAACTAAATAAATATTAATTTAGTGTGTCAGGATGAAGATATTAACTTTGTTACCGAAAGGCCTAACAAAAATTTAAAACTATTCACTGAAGTGTTTGTTTCATATAGAAGATTTCATTATAAATCCAGTAAGGAAAGAGTTTTAAAAATAAAAAAAATTTAAGTTTTTTTTTATTTAGAAGCTTTGGAAGATCCCACTATTACAAACACGTTATTTTTATATGGAAGATTTATTTTAGGGTATAAAAACTGCATAATGAACTACAGTTTTGAAGTAAAATATAAATATAGATGATAATCAAACAGTAATTACTTATTTTTCATAAGATATTAATACGCCAGTCCAACAAAAAATAACAACTTCGAACTAATGTCTAGAAGTCCTAGTCATAGCACAATATATATTAGCACGACTATACAAAGACTGCTTAATACATCTGTGTAGTTATAAAATGATGTTCATTTGTCTTAAAGTATTTCTTAAAATTAGTTTTAATTAGTTCCCCAGTAATTCCAAACAGTTCAAATGGTACTATTATTAGTTCAATTGTTCCTCCACGTTTTAATGAGGCATCGTTTTAAGATCCTTTGTTGGCAATACTAATCGAATTAGGAATTACGACAGTAAACGTTTTTAACAATACACATTCTTCTTGTTTATTACATGTCTTGTTATAACCTAGTTCTTTCAAAGTACTTACATCGACATCTTCCCTTTTTCTACTATCCATTTTTCATAGATTATTTTTCTATTAAATATATTTTTTTATTACTAATCAATGTAATTTTGTTTATTTTTAACATACTTTAAAATCATGTAACTCATTCTTTTATATAAATATTCTATCCTACCAACATTTCTTACTCTCATTAGCCTTCTATGTCCAACATAACCCTCTAAAATCCTCGTCTATTAAACTGAGGTTGTTTTAATTTTCCTCTTTTCCGATACGTCAGTTATAATATGGTACGTTTATTTAAATGAGTCATATATTTCAACTATCAAATCCATCTTTATCTTATTAATTTTTGACGAAAATAACACTAACAAATGTTACTCTAAATTCGCTGCAATATAAGTTAAATATAATAAATGGTAATATACGTAAAGAAACTGTCTTGTATTTAATTATATATGTTGTTCGATTGGTAATAAAATAACAGTAAAATAAATACAAGTAGAATCAATGCAACATTTTGTAGTTACATTGTATTTAAGTACAAATCTTGAAGTGGAGGTTCAAGACTCAAATATCTCTCAACTAACTCACAGAGAAAGCTTTAATTGCCTTAAATGTCAAAGTGCTTTGTCCCTGTAGCTAGGAAACTAGTGTACCTTTACCATCAGGCTTATATCGCTTGTAAATTATATTATCTGACTTATGTTGCATTAAAACTCATGGACAGGAAGTTCAAGACTCAACTAACTCACAGGGAATGCTGTAGTTGTCTTAAATGTCAAAGTGCTTTGCCTTAGTAACTAGGAAACTTGTATAACTTTACCATCAGGCTTATATCACTTATAAATTATATTATCTGACTTATGTTGTAGTAAAACTCTTGGACTGGAAGTTCGATACTCAACTAACTTATAGAGAAAGCTGTAATTGCCTTAAATGTCAAATTGCTTTGTCCCTGTAGCTACGAAACTTGTATAACTTTACCATCAGGCTTATATCACTTGTAAATCATATTGTCTCACTTATGTTGTAGTACAACTCCTGGACTGGAAGTTCAATACTCAACTAACTTATAGAGAAATCTGTAATTGCCTTAAATGTCAAAGTGCTTTGTCCGTGCAACTAAGACATTTGTGTAACTTTATCATCAAGCTTATATTGCTTCTAAAACATACTGTCTGATTTATTTTTTAGTACACCTAAATACATCTAAGTACATAGCGTCTGTATATAATTTCTATTCCAACGTTCATATAGTTCAATATGGAGCTAAAAATTGTTTTACAAACATAATATTGCAATTGAAAATTATTTCTATATTTCATGATGAATAAATTAGTTATTATTTATAATTGGATATTTTAACACCTCAAGATATTTTTCGCAAACAATTAACTACCCTTAATTTTTTTTATAACATTATATTTGAATAGTGATAGGCCTAAGTTTTGGAATGTTGATTTCTAATTAAAACAAAAAAATACACATTAAAAAATTATAATTGTGTCTCACAAATTGCATATACAAATGTCACGATTGTTATAAATATATTATCTAATTCAGTAATCATTAAGCAGTTGTTGAGGTGCGTCCAGCACTCCACCTAAGTCGACTAACTCAGGTAGGTCTACGTACCACACCTGGTCCTGTTATCACAGGAAATGGCGTAACCTTCACTTCACGCCAGCTCATTGGAGGATCGGCGTGGCAAATACGGCCTCTAGACAGACCCTTAGGAGTACCCTGCCCGAGTACTTTAATAAAATCAAATGAATATACAAGATTAAAGCGAATGGGATAACATCATCCTAATGTATAACGGAGTGTTCTTTGATTGTATTTAAACAAAGCCTAATTCATAAGAATGAAGATACGGAAAAGTCTGCAGTTGTGGAACATGGCACAAAAACTAATCATGGAATTTTATTTGACCAAACTAAATTCCTTACCAACATCCCGCATTACTACATGAGAATCGTAAGGGAAGCTATATAAATATATAACAGAAGAAATAATTTTAATAAGGATGAAAGTAAGCGGCTTCCGAAGACATGGGAACCCATTGTAAGTAAATTAAAATAAAATGGCAGAGTCATCCATGTTGATTTTCTTCGGCCAATGACCGTAGGACACGGTGGTCTTGCCTCCACCCCTCTCCAGCGTACCTGCGAAACCAGTCCCACCTTACCACCTGTTATAAAAGCTCATTCCCAGATTCAGTCTCAAAGATAACACTGAGAATACCACATCATAGTATGGGTGAAACGTCTGGTTACTTTGTAAATAATGTACATAGCACCTTGACGTGGTTGGCACCAGAATATATCAATTCTAGTTAAAGCCAAATTCCTTTAATAAAGTTTGACAGTGAGGGACATAAAGTAACAATGGTGTGTAATACGAACGCACATGGGTCTATACAAGTCTTTGACAGGCTAAGGTTAATACAAAATTAAGTAACTGGAATAAAATATTAGAAAAGGAAACAATGTTGGATTATTACGAGCAGGATTAAATTAGTAGATAAAAACTAAAATTAAAAAAAAACTAATAAATACATGAACTAATAGCTGCTAATGTATGAATTAAATTTATACTGCATTATTTTATTTTAAACTTTATAATTGACCAGAATGTAAGTAAAAGTGAAATATAAAATAGAAATATATATATAACACAACTACAATGAAATCCACATTCGCAGAACACTTGCTCTCTACAAACCACACGTACACAAAAATAGAAGAAAACATGGAAATATTAAATTTTATGAAAAAGGGCAAGAAAATGAATGCAACAGAAGAATTACATATATATTTGGCACAACAAGATAATCCACTGAACATGTTGAACACACAAATCAATTATACAAACCCTATTTTTGATAAGATTCGATACATTAAAAATTATAACTAAAAATATCACCAACTTATCCACATTCATCAATATTTACAAAAACCACATGTTTTACAATTTTATTTTAAAAATTATTATATACTCAACTTATTTAATTTATACTAGAAAATGACCAGAAAGTCGAAACATGTTGTATAATGAATTTTTAATAAAAATAAATATAAGGGTACTCAGTTTAATTTTATTACATCCTAAAATACGTAAGTAGCCCTAATTTAAACTTTATATTACTTTATAATAATGGCTAACAACCAAAAGTTAATTCATAAATACAAATTCCTAACCTTCAAATGCCTTACTATTCAAGAAGACATAAAATTTAACAAAAAATGTTTATCTACCAACATAACACCCAATTTTGTTAACATTTGGACAAACTCTAAATCAATAGCAGCTCAAAAAACAATTGAAACTGCTAAAAAAATTTGGATTAAAGAAGAAATAAACTATTTATATTCAAAACTCAATAAAATTAATCATTTAAAAAGAGATATCTACATTCAAATTACTTCACATTTTCATCAAGAAACAATAGAAGAAATACAACAATACATTGAAGATTGGATATCACCTATGATAGAAAAGAAGAAAGAAAAACATAACAATAAAATACAAAACCTAATTAAAACCCAAAATCACAAGCACTACAAAGACAATACAACAATTACTGATACATTTTACCCTAGAGTGCACAATCTAACAGAAATTAAACTCACAGAAGAAGAAAACCATATTTTAGGACAATCGTTAAAACACAATATTAATCTTGATTTCAAGAAAAATACAATCCAAGACGAACTTTTAAATTTACATATTGCAATAAAAAACACAGACAATACAGATCAAGAACCACTACAACACAATTTTATTCATGAACTGAACAAAACAAATTTAAATCCACCCAAATCACTAATACAAAAAACATCAAAACAAGAAATGAAATTGATAGAATCTATCTCAAATAAGTTAAAAACAAACAATACTATTATAACAAAAGCAGACAAAGGAAACACAGTTGTCATGATTAAGAAAGAAGATTATGATAAAAAAGTTATGGACTTTATCAATGACAACGAATTCATTAAATTAAACAAAAATCCAACACAAGACTATTTGAAGAGAACAAATGATACAATAACACGCTGTAAAACTCTATCAAAAGCAGAACAAAACAACCTTAAAATGATCAACCCAAAAGCCCCACAAATGAAAGGATACCCAAAAACACATAAACTCAACATACCAATCAGACCTATAGGTAATTTTCGAAACGCACCAACATACAAATTATGTAAATATCTGAACAAAACTATACAAAATAACATTGTTTGGAATACAAATTATAACATAAGAAATACAATAGATCTCGTCAACAAGATTGATAACATTCACATACCTAAAAACAGTTTATTTCTTTCATTTGACATAAAAGACATGTATTCAAACATACCCCCTCAAGAAGCATTACAAATTCTAGAAAATGATTTGAAGAAAAATTTCTCATTGAACAACCAAGAAATAAAAGACATCACAACATTAACCAAAATTTGTACAGATCAAAATTATTTCCAATTTAATACAACTTACTACAAACAGGAAAATGGTCTAGCAATGGGTTCCCCATTGTCAGGTCTTCTCTCGAATATATTTATACACAATCTGGAAGAAAAGAAAATAATGCACCCATCCAACCCGTTCAGAAACAAAATTATATACTGGTACCGATATGTAGATGACATTATTTGTTTATTTGATGGAAACTTGGAAGAAAGTAATGATTTTTTATCTTATTTAAATTCTATGTTCCCCCAAATACAATTCACTAAAGAAGCCCAAACTGATGTAATCAATTATTTAGATCTAACAATTACCAAAATCAACAATAAACATTCATTCAAAATCTACAGAAAACCCACACAAACCGACCTTATAATACCATCTACATCCAATCATCCCTGGCAACACAAATTATCAACTTTCCATTCTATGATAAATCGTCTAATAAACATACCAATGAACGAGAAACACTTCACTGAAGAAAAAAATATAATAAAATATTTAGCAATAAAAAACGGATACAAACCAAACATGATTGAAAAACTAATAAGAAACAAAAAGAAGAAAAGAAATAACAGCTCAACAAATCAAGACCCAAAGAAGATCAAATTTATAAACGTACCATATAACACAAGCCTAAACAAAGCTATTCGAAAAACCTTTCAAAATACAAATTACAAACTAAGTTTCACCACACGCAACAACACATTCAACATTTTAGATAAAAAATCTCAAAAAGAGCATAATAATGACAACATTTACAGCAAATCAGGTATTTACAAAATTAATTGTACAGACTGTGATAAATTCTACATTGGACAAACTGGAAGACCATTCAAAACACGCTTTCAAGAACATATACAAGCTCTCAGAAGCTATAACACAACTACAATGAAATCCACATTCGCAGAACACTTGCTCTCTACAAACCACACGTACACAAAAATAGAAGAAAACATGGAAATATTAAATTTTATGAAAAAGGGCAAGAAAATGAATGCAACAGAAGAATTACATATATATTTGGCACAACAAGATAATCCACTGAACATGTTGAACACACAAATCAATTATACAAACCCTATTTTTGATAAGATTCGATACATTAAAAATTATAACTAAAAATATCACCAACTTATCCACATTCATCAATATTTACAAAAACCACATGTTTTACAATTTTATTTTAAAAATTATTATATACTCAACTTATTTAATTTATACTAGAAAATGACCAGAAAGTCGAAACATGTTGTATAATGAATTTTTAATAAAAATAAATATAAGGGTACTCAGTTTAATTTTATTACATCCTAAAATATATATATATATATATATATACATATTCATATCAAACTGTATATGATATGAATATGTAGATATATCAAAATATACAAAAATATCAAAGTATCCACTGCATGAGTCCAAACAGTGAGTAGTCTATAAATTGCCAATAACAATATAATTTGGAACTTTACAGTTTAAATTGTATAGTACTTGGTTCTGACCAACTGTTGCGTTAAACAGATCCATATACGCTAAATTAACAATAATAAAAATATAAGTAGTGGTAATGAGTCAGTAAAGTAACACACGTCCTACCAAACCTGTGGAAATTTCTCCTATCCAAAATTCCCTTGTACCTAATATATGTGTTCTTCTTTGCAAAGTATATATGTACTGTAACTATATTATATAATAATAGCTACATGATCAATCACGCTCAACTCTTAAATGACCACCCACTGAATTCGTACATTTAGTATCATCATTAGATGAATTTTAATAATTGAAATTTTTCCAATACAGTTTTATCTATGCTTATAAGGCAGGGTTTGATGGTGTAGGAACAGAAGAAGTAAATAGGAGTGTGAATACTCTTCAGAAATCTGGTTTTATTTATGGTCAAAGTTTAAAACCTCAAAACTCGAAAAACTGGAAACCAGATAACCTGTCAACCCAAAAACTATAAAACCTGAAAGGTAGCAGCAATAGGGTGTTAGTAGTGAATAAATAACTTGACATGAATTACGGGATATATCACACGGGGCTTGATAGTTTTATCAAAGTTTAGGAAAATATACAAACATATGGAATTATAAAAATCCGAAAACGTCAAACCAGGAAACCTGAAAACCCAAAAACATTAAACCCAAGAACCTGGAAACCTGTAAACATAGAAATCATAAAACCTGGAAACCTGACAAAATGACATACTTGGAACATATAAATTGAGAAAATAGTTTATAAAATTTTTTTGTCAAAGGAGGAATATATATAGAGGGAAATTAGGAAGATACAAGATAACATCAAGCCAAACTTCGTGAACACAAGAGCAGTTCTATGAAGACTGAGAGGTCTTTGAAGGTTTAGTACAAGGTTCTTTTTTGATTGGGCTACTAAAATGGTCAAACGGATAAAGTAGCAAATGTAAAGAATAAGATAAAACAAGAATAAAAAGATAAGCAATTTTACCAGGTTAAAAATCAATGTAGCAATTCTAAGTACAATGATTGTTTAAAGTGTATATTTATTAGTAAATACCTTAATGAAACATTTAATATTAAGTAAACAAGGTTAATTTCCTTTCTTTTTTTTTATCTTCTTGAATCCTCAACTTTATTAAATAACAACACTCTAAATATTAAATTTTTTAAATTTATATTTTTATTTACATAAAATTTATATTTTATAAATGAAAATATAGATTAAAAACATGTATAACTATAATTAATATACAAATCTAACAAATCAACAATTGCTTAAACAATAATATTGACAATTAGACACAAAAAACTCAATAAATAAAACCAGAAATAATAAAAACAATTAACAACGAAATAGATATGTATATTAGAATTCACAAATATGAACAAACTAAATAAACATGGAAATTAACTAATAAAAAATACAGCAATGCAAATATTATTTAATTTTGATCACGCACACAAACAGAACCAAAATTATAGTGTAATTTTGAAATTGTTTTTCTATTTGGCTTTACTAGTTTCCTGTGGTATGTAGATTTTACTTTAGTAGTTTCGAGACAGTATATGACAAAAGGTCAGGTACAGGAAGGAAAGGTAAACTTTCACACTTTAATGTTGGCTTATTCAAGAATATTTGATTATTTTACTTAGCATCCACTCAGTATCTGGTTAGCTTGTTTTATATATCAATGTTTCCCTTTAATGTGTTTACAAGAATACTCTATATTTGTATTTTTAAACTCCCAGAAAGTTATAGTTAATCATTTTTTGGTTATTGATGTGTATTATGCGTCTCTGCCAGTTCTAAAGTAAAATAGAGTATTGTGCTGTTTTTGTAAATGTGATATATGGATTAAGACTACATAGTTTCTTTACCAAGTATCGGATGAGTATTAGACTAGTGATTTATGTTATATTGTTATAAAACAGTTAGCTTTTGAGTTTTTTTTCAGCATTTTTCTCGTGTGTTTGTAGTTCTTCAGGTAGGAAAGTAATCATTGGGAAGGTTTCTATAAGTAGGCACACACTTGCCACAATAGTTTGTGTGTCTTTGAACAATACACTGTATGTTTGGCAAATTGTAATTTACGGGGTTTTGGATTCTATAATCATTTTTAAGATAATATTTAACTAAATCAGTATATGTTGCTACAGAAAAATTTAATATTCCTCCATATTAGAAACTACTGGCTATTAAATAAATGGCACCTTCATATTTTTAATCCTTGACAAAATCTAGAGAATTTTCTCATTCGATGTTTTTTTCAGCTTTATAGTTTACCGGATCTCGATGGGGGCACAGTTAAAAAAAACCCTCTAATGGTTACACTACATACATGGTCTTATGAAAATACAAACAAAATAGGAAGAAAATACGTACTGTGGGAATCACTTGCTAGAGAACGATTACACATCGTGTCAACATTTACTTTCATTATGTGACAAGTTAGTTAAGTGTTATTGTTCTGAATTTATCATAAATATGTATTTTATGTTATGTATAGAGTTCTTTTGCAATGATTATCAGTAATTGGACTTAAAAAATTTCAAATTTTTTTTATAACAACGTTTGGTGAGTTCCCGGCTAGTGAGCAGATTATTACTGTAAACAGGTTTGAAAATTTTAAACTGTGTCTCTACTGTTTCATATTCATGGTAGACATATAAGTTTCAAAGAGGACAAGTAATTCTTATCATTTATAATTCTTTTTTATATCGTCAAAACGGCATACTTACTGATAAAAAATGCCTTTTTTTTCTTAAATATTAAAAACTCTCTCACATATCTTGTATATTCAGAGTGCTCATTTTCCTCCATCATCAATGAATGAAAAAGCAATTACGGGCGTGTATTCACAGTCCCAGCATTTAACAGTGTTATAATGGGTGCCAAAAGTTATTTTGTCGACAGCTGATTGAAGTTGTGTGGGCCAAAAGAAATATTAAATTAGTGGCTAGATAGTCATACCTTTACTTGTAATTAATTGATTAAAATATTAATAAAAAAAATATGTAAAGTAAATATCACATGTAATTTTATAAAATAAACAATATTTTTTTACACCTTATTACCGGTAAAAACTTAAGTATGGTAGCATAAATAGATAATGATTAATATATTTAGTAATTATGATGCATAAATTTATAATTTATATCTTAAAGTCATCTTTATTTGTATATATAACATTTAACTTCTAAGATTTATAAACATAAAATGTGTTTCGTGGTTGAAAGATAAAGTGGGGATGTATTTCTGTATATAGTATACGAACTTTGAAAGTGGCCTTGACGGTAGGTTTCCAAAGCTATCGTAAGATATTAGCGTCAAGCATCATCAAGAGTCGATGTTCCTTGGATGGGTGACTGTCTACATGCAATCCATCTACCCTACTGGTGATGGATCGGAAGTCACCCATAAGCTGTTGGGTTCGTTGTTAACTGTTATAAAGGACTTCTTAGGCCTAACATAATCTACTAAAATGAGAATCCTACAACAGCAAGCTCTCCATTACATTATTGTTTCATTTGTCAAACAAAATTCGTTCATAAAAAAACATCGGGGATGTTTTATGTTAGTTAAAGGAAAAAAAATAATAACTACTCATTATAATTTGAAAAATATCCTTACATAGCAAAAGATCTCCTAAACTCCTTAGCATTTTTGTAGCTTGAAACAAAAGACATGAGCTTAAATATCCTAAAGTGTTCCAAATGTTTCATTTTAGCACTAGTGGGGTAGTGCTGTAATACAGCTACTTGGGGACAAAGTGTTGTGGATATTGTAGGTGATACGTTCTATGCTCGGTACTCTAAATCGACATGTCGTCCACTGAATGGTGCCTATCGACGTAAAACTACTATAAATAAGTCTAGGTTGTACATGTTGACTGGTTAATCAGTGTCTGGATGTTGTGTAGGGGAGAGAACTAAGTATAAGGCATGTCAATTAGTTGAAAATCAGACAAATACTACGTGGTTCAGATTCTACGTAAATCTTGTGTAAGTAAGCAAATTTAATAACCACTGTACGTGTATTGTTAATAACTTCAATAATTCAAACTTTGTTTTTAAATTTTGACAACTTGTCCATTAATGTTATTTAATATTTACAAATTCTATATCTTTTAACATATGTTTTATATTTTTTTTACAATTTGGTTATTATGATTTGAAGATACCGTAACTGGCTAAAATGCATTAATAAAAAATAAAAAATTGAGGAATTATTAAAAATGTTTAATTTAATGTACGTGAATTGGTAGGTGGGTCAATACTACTGAACGTTTCTGGGTGTGTGAGGTTTGTTAAGAACCTGATGTATAGTGTATTAACATATATATCTTGATGTATATTGTTTTAACAAGTGACTACAAGTTCAATAATGCATAGCATTCCAAAAATGCACCGCAAAACAGCTGATTATTACAAATACAAAATTCATGCTGGATGATAAGTCTATGAGTGTTTATAAAATCATTGGTTTTATTTATCTCTTACCCTTAAATTAACAATTCCGTCACTATAGCTAACCTTAAAATACATCTGAATGGAAAAAGGTGGGAGCCTCTCTACCATAAATTAACAATCACTTGTTATGGTGGATATAATTTATTTTGAAATCCTCTATGGGCTGTGACATACACTACGTAAGTTACTTCTAGACATAAGGTAGTGCCTAACCCCTGGGAAGCCAACGTATACAAGGGTATCACAGAGGCTTGCAAATCAGCTACCAGATTGAACACTGGAATTTCCCTTAGGATTTAAGATTCAATACGCTTTGGTAAATTTTTGTACGTAAATCATTTCAATTTAAATTGTACTTTTATATAGGTTTTTCATTCTTTCATAAGGAATTTGTAGTATAAAAAAATTGGTAATTCCAAACAGTTTGACAATAGTTTTTAATCATAATTTATTAGCAGATATAATTTAGTTTGTTTGAAAAGTGGAAAATTTGCATAGGCTATCTAATAAATTATTTATTTTTACCCTTTATCACAGTTTGGAATTGTTTATTTATAAAGCTGTCATGAAAGTTTTAATAGAGAACATTCCTTTTTTAAAGAACATTTTATAAGGCCACTATTTTCCAATATGATGACAAAGAATACTTTTGATAGAACACACAACATTCTATGGTGATTTTAGGTAAGAAATATAATGTTAAGCATTTTGAAACCTAAAAATTTTTGGTATCTACCTACCGTATTCGATATACGTATAGTTTAAAATATGTTTATGGTTTTAATGTAGAGTGCCTAAATGCATGTATATTAGGAAACCTATCTTACTAGGTGATATATTCTGCACTACTGTTTATGTTACGCAAAAAATATATTTCAACTATGTTTAATTTTTAAATGTTTGTAAACTCAATTACAAAAAACTCACGAAAACAGTAAAACCATAACATTTTAATATGTTAAGTAATCTTACTATTATATAAAAATCGAATGGTGTCTGTCTGTCTGTCTGTGAGTTAATCAATCACGGAAAACTACTGAACCTATTCAGCTGATATTTTTCATTTTTTTAGCGTCTCTGGTTAACACATATGGCTGTCTTTATTTTTAAATTTCTTCAGGGCACCGCCACAAGGTCTCTAAGAAGTATCGATGCAAGCCCTATTTCAATATCAATTTGACAACTGTATATAAGATGAGGGAGACAAAGGTAGTTGGACATTTGCCATCATTACGTGAAAATTAATTGTGTTTTAACATTTTTTCGTTGATATCGTGACCTTGACAGTGCCTAATTGGTTATATTAATTTAACCCTGTTAACATTTATATTTAGTAGAAGTTCATTTTGTTGTACCCCATTCTAGGAACTAGGTAAAAATGTAGATAACTGTAAATTAGATGAGTTTATTAGTTTAAGAACGTAGTTTTATAACATGTTTGTGTAGATGTAATTTAGTTTTTAGCACTTGAAAAAGATTTGGGTTCTACCAAATCGAAACGTCGTGATTGGTAATTTTCACGTAATGATGGCAAATGTCCAACCACCATTGTCTCCCTTATCTGATACTACATCATTAACAAATTTCAAAAACAAAGTTGTATATAAGAGTTTCACGGTAACTAGAAAAGATAGTAGATATCACGCCGAGGCTGCGCAGTAGACATGTGACGTCACATAGGCGAAATCAGCTGATTTAATACTGTTAACTAAATCTTCCAATTGCATAGAATCATTTAGCTAAAAAGTAATCATAGTATGTACTATTTATCAGATGGCATTTTATATACGGGAATTAGAACAGTATTTTTGTGTTTATTTTTGTCATTTCACCAATGTGACGTCATTGGAGATGCACACGATACCTACCTTCTTTTTTTCTAGGTACCGTGGTTCTGAAGTAAATGACTTACCGAACCTAACCATTACGCACTTTTGCATTATACAGGTGCCAGTAGGTAAATACCATAACTAACCTAGAGTTAACTTATTTCATTATACTTTGTATTACTGATCGCAATAAGCACAGTATAAATGAACGTAAACCCAGTTCAAAAGACGGGTGCAAAACCCGTATTGCAGTATTGTGAGAGTGCAAAACAATTGTCATAATAAACTGTAATCGTTGAAACACTGCAAGGTAATAGGTTAGTAATTGTTTATGTTAAAAAATGGCATGATTATATTTAACAGTTGGCTATGCTAATAGTGATCTACTAGCCCCATTATAATATATAGATCAAGCCCTATCAGTATATTAATAGATCTTGGGATCTCTGAAACTCTTTTATTGTTGGTTATATGAAACAATATAAAATAATAAATTATATTAAAGTGTGTACCCAAAAATAGTGGATATTAAAAAAAAAAAATTCTAATAATATTGGGTATTTCATTAGAAAAAATAAGGTGGCTGCAATATTGCAAATAGGATGCAATTTGTATAATTGTTAACTATATATTTTTAATCCCCACATGAGAAAGGAAAAATTCCCATATATAGCTTGATACCAGCTTGGTAGTTTACAATATTTATTTTATTTTGATTGCTACAAAACATAAAAACCCAATTACAAAGTAGCATTAAATTAATTTACAATAAATATTAGTGGAATAAGTGTTCATGTTCGATTAATCTATAGAGTCCAAATCTTGCTTTATAAATTACCACTAGGAAACACAAATCTAAAAAAAAATAATATAAATACAAACATAACAAGACATTATAACAACAAGATTAATATAGTAATAGTATATATAATAGTAACAATATAACAACAGGTTATCAAAAAATATAACAAAAAAACGGCAAAAACAAACAAAAATATGTAAAAATAATAAATATATTAAAAAATACTACAAACCTTAAATAAATAATAAATAATAAATGTTCAAGGCAATAAATAATTTAGTATTAAATAATTAAACTTCAGCACAATTCCAAATTAAGTTTCTCAAATTATTGCTTGAAATGAAAAATATGTCTAACTCATTAAATTAAATCTCATTATACAATCTAGACATAATTTTAATTGGTGAATGCGCTCCAAGTACTGTACGAGAGAAAATCCCAACGGTTCCACAGTAAAAAAATCCTGTTTTCGTTACACAATAAACATGATTTAATACAAAGGCAAACGATACACAAATAATAAATGCACACATACATACACACACGTACAGTGGTATTTCCACCCATACACCTCCCCCATAAAGTGTTATTGCCTTCCCTCAATACACCTACTCCATAAAGTGGTATCTAATGATCTAATGATAAAGTGGTATGATCCTATCTTTTTTTTTTTTTTTTTTTTTTGTAAATAAAACTTATTTTTTCCTTTTGTAAAAATTCCGTGAATACATAAAAATAAAATTTTACTTGTATGGCATATTATAATTTGTCTGGTACATCTTGTATTTTCGGAGTGCTCATTTTCCTCCAGCATCAATGAATGATAAAGCAATTACGGGTGTGTATTCACAGTCCCAGCATTCAACACTGTTCTAATGGGTTCCAATTGGTCTTTTGTCAACAGCTGATTGAAGTTGTGAGGGGGGAATATTATACTGTGGGGCAGTTCTCATCGGTTTCATTAGTAGCCTAATGAGTGGGATAAAGTATTTTAATAATTGTTTTTGAGTTTAAATTTCTATTTTAATAAAAACAATAAAGTTCATATACAAAAATGGAAAAGAACTTATGACATTTCCAATAAATAAAATTGTTTCCACCATGTTAATGTAATAAAGTGATGATTTTTGTGTGCACAAAGAATACAACTAACGTGTCATCTGTCTAAATTCCTTATAGGCAAAACATCAGACAGATTTTTTTTTTTTTTTTTTTGTAGAGGACGTTCACAGTAAAACATCAATAATTTGTTGTATTGTGATTAATATGTTACAAGTAAAAATAAGGTAACAACATGTCGTTTGCATGAAACGGAACTAATGCACTCATAAATCGTATGTAAATAGTTATAGCTTATATTTAGATAACATTACTCTTTTTAGGTAAGATTGTTGAGTTTACTTGAGATTATTTAAAGTAACCACAACTAAATATAAATAATAATCATACAAACGCTCCAATATGAAAAGTATCTTTGCAACGCATGAGGTTCCCCCCATTTTTTTGGAATTTGTTGTAACTTAAAAGTGTAAATACCATAGTGTTACAATTATCTTCATTTTTATTTCCTACAAACCAGCTGGGAGTTTTTTTTTTTTTATCACGGAAACTCTAAAAACTTGTCATATAAAACTTGTTACTACAACAGCAATATGGATCTGCAAGATAGTTTGGAGAGGTTTGTGAACTGTGCTCGAATTATACACATATACATAAGCATTTAAATGAATTAATAATTGCAATTAACAAATAACAAATATTACTGGAGAAAAGTTATTTGTTAAAGTATACATTGATAAGAATTAATTACAACAACTTTAAATAATCCTTTAAGAGGTATTTCAAAATTATAAACCAAGTAAGTTTAAAAACATTATAACTACATAACATCCAGCAATATTAATATATGTTTTATATATATATATAAATAGATCATAGGTCATATAAAACACCAAGTTAAAAATATAATGTTGATGGTAACTGTTAAACACTTGTATTATTTATTTTATGTTCATGAATATATGCAATAGTTTAAGAATTGCATATCCATTTATGAAGACAGTACATTATGAACATTTTATTAAGTTTACTTAACGGCGAAAAAAATACAGTACAAATAACATAACAACTTATAATAACAAAAAATAATTAGAGTTGATTAAAGAATTATAATTGATCATTTATACAGTTTATCTTAGAATATTTCGATAAGTTAACTGAGTTGGTTTTACTATAAAAAATACTGATTTTCTTTTTCAATTATTTAGTAGCCAACCAATTAAATATAACTAACCTCTTAGTGTTAAGTAATAAGGTTAAGCAATTTGTATAGTAATTGCAAACTTAATTAATTGTTTTAGAAAACAGAAAGACGGTTTAGTTAAGAGTTACATTAAAAGGATTTCCTTATTCGTAATTGATTGCGGAAAACCAAATTTTCCTCAATATTATCAGACCAGAAGGATTACTTTGTAAGCCCCTCTGTTATCACAAGCTAATATTAAAACCATCTCGTTCTTATATTACATGAAGCTTGCCTTTAGTTAAGTATCACTTAAATATTATTTCATCTGATACTTAACATGGTAAAAAGAAAAACAACTTCAACCAAACCCGGGCTTATAAAGAGCAAATATAAATGCTGATTAATCAAAATAGTTAAAAATGTGTTTTAATATTTATTCCTAACATAATTCATTTATTCATTTTAGAAATACTGTCGAAACAAAATAAAAACAACATTTACCTATAAAATAAACGAAATGAATACGTAAAATATTTCGTTTTTAGGACCTTTTCCGTTAATTCATAGGTTAGGTCATGTTAGATTTCGTTAGGTGGCTACTAAAATCGATCACAAACTGGTAAATCCAATGATTGACTTACCACCGAATGCGCTCTCCGTGTGCAAGTTTTCCGAAAAGCGACAAGATAAGGCCAGCAGTATCAGATTCCTAGTGGATAAGAAATACCACAGTAGAAGTAAAAATGATGGAAGAACAGGTTGTTGGAGGAAATTAATAGAATATTTATCAAGCGGTAGTGAGTTAACTGAAAAGATCACGTTTTTATGTGTCATTTCTAAACGTATTCAATGTTTTTACAATTAATTATCAAAAGTAAACAAATTAAATTCTTATATATTTTTAACTACGCGTACATATTTTAGGAGAAGGTTTTCCCAATCATACCTGAAACCCTATACCAGTGAACCCCCACGTTGGCTATTTTAACCATTAGTGACTACGATATTCCTTAATATACTATCACCAATTTAGGAGTTGTACGTAGTTTAACAACAATTTTAGACTTATATTAATAATTAAAATACAAAACTAGTTCTTAATTATTTTCATGTAATCTATGTCACTTACAAACTGTAGATATTTGTCTTATGTAATTGAAGTAGACCTACATTAAATTTATTTTAACGAGCAATTTTGGATTACTTTTAGATTATAGATACCTTATTTATAGTTGCATTGCATTAAATACAAGTGATGTAGTAACTACATATTTAAGGACGGAAAGTTTCACAGGTAGACTGCAAATACCACTTGTGGCCATTCAAGGGAATAAAGGTGATTGTTTTTCCCAAACAAGGGGGCAGTACTCGTGTTATACAAAATTGGTAAATGGGAATCAACATACATTTTTTCAATGATCCAACTTGTGTTATTATATGGGTCTGAAGTGGGGGCTCTGACAAAGAAGTCTGTGAGAAAAATGATAACCTTTGAAAACAGTAATTCGTATAACTGCTCAGTGTTCATTCAAATGTCCCTTCATAAAAAACAAAAAAAGAACAAAAAAAATACTAGCCAAAAAATAACTCAGATAGACAGAACAAGCTAAATTTGAGACAACGTGGCAATGAACTGGCATTAAGCTCAGCTGTATACATTTAGAAGGATAGACGCATACTACACAACCTTCTTGACCCACGCACCCACCCATACATGTACAGTGGTATTGACCCACCCGCCCACCCATACACGTACAGTGGTATTGACCCACCCGCCCACCCATACACGTACAGTAGTATTGATCCACCTGCCCACCCATACACATACAGTGGTATTGACCCATCCGGCCACCCATACACATACAGTGGTATTGACCCACCCGCCCACCCATACACATACAGTGGTATTGACCCACCTGCCCACCCATACACGTACAGTGGTATTGACCCACCCACCCACCCAGACACGTACAGTGGTATTGACCCACCCACCCACCCATACAAGTACAGTGGTATTGACCCACCCGCCCACCCATACACGTACAGTGGTATTGACCCACCTGCCCACCCATACACGTACAGTGGTATTGACCCACCCACCTACATATACACGTAAAGTGGTATTGATGTACCCATCCGCCCATAAACGTACAGTGGTATGACCCACCTGCCCACCCATATAAGTACAGTGGTATTGAATTTATTTTAAATAAATTTAATAATACTTCAAATTTATTTTGAATAAAAGTGTAAATACACTTTAAAGAAATATATTTTTATCGTGGATTCATTTTTGGACAAATATATTTGTCATTAACTAGTTGTGATAGACTATCTAATTTATATTATTGAAGTAACTTTAAAATAGCCTGGTAGGTGGCATGCTGGGGGAGTTGTTCACATAGTTTACAATACGCAGTAAACACTTCGTTAGAGCTTTTATTGAGAGCTGATGAAACATTTTATACATTGTAGTGTGGTGTAAAAAAACCTTATCTAGTTATAATTTTTTTTTTTAAGGAGAGGCCGATCTCCTCCTTAACCTTACTCTGCCCATCCCTCATAGACTATTGATCTGTGTGAGAAACTTATTCAGACAGGGAAAGGGTGGACCAGTAAAGTAGAAGGTGAATATTACTGTTAAATATTTCAGTCTAGGCCGGATTCGAACCAGCGCTATCTCTAACCCAAGCTCAAAGTTCTGACGCCTTAGACCGCTCGGTCACTGGCTCGCTATAAGAAATAGTTTTACTAATATAGTAAAATGTTTCTTTAAAATATATAATAACAACCAAAAAATATTATATGCTTTTTTTGCATGCCCGTGTTTGAAATATTAAAAAATTGACGAAATAAAAATGTATGACACCAACGAGAGTATGATTTAAATTATATGAAATGAAATGATATGAAATGAAAATGAAATAAACTGAAAATCCGTTTATCAGTAAAAATTACTTATACAATAAAGAATACATATGACAAAAATAACTTGAAAAATTCTCCACACGGGCTACAGCCTGTGGGTGGGGAATGAGCTCTATATCAGCTAATTTATTTGTAATTAAATTATAATGATTTGAAAAGGATATTCAGTTTATTACTCATACTCAATTTAAAAACGATAATAATATTTATATAATAAAAAACAAAGCTAAGTGTCAACATTAAACGTATATTTATAATTCAGAGAAATCTCATGTTTGATTGTGAAAAAAATCCATCTCACAGAGATTTGGATTACGCAAACATACCCTACTCACACTCCCTACACACTCACATTCATTCTCATATACACACACACACACACACACACACACACACACACACACACACACACACACACACACACACACACACACACACACACACACACACACACACACACACACACACACACACACACACACACACACACACACACACACACACACATTCATTCCCATATACACGCACACACACACACACACACACACACACACACACACACACTCACATTCATTCCCATATACACGCACACACACACACACACACACACACACACACACACACACACACACACACATACACACACACACACACACACTCACATTCATTCCCATATACACGCACACACACACACACACACACACACACACACACACACACACACACACACACACACACACACACTCACATTCATTCCCATATACACGCACACACACACACACACACACACACACACACACACACACACACGCACACACACACACGCACACACACACACACACACACACACACACACACACACACACACACACACACACACACACACACACACACACTCACATTCATTCCCATATACACGCACACACACACACACACACACACACACACACACACACACACACACACACACACACACACACACACACACACTCACATTCATTCCCATATACACGCACACACACACACACACACACACACACACACACACACACACACACACACACACACACACACACACACACACACACACACACACACACACACACACACACACACACACACACACACACACACACACACACACACACACACACACACACACACACACACACACACACACACACACACACACACATCCAACCCTACATATGATGAAGTATAATCAATACAAATAAAACTACCGTAGTAATATTTCAATTGAACTCGTATTGAACTAAAACGTTACTTTATTAAATATTTAGGCTGCACAGACTACGTAAATATACGTATAAATGTGAACCCCTCCTGTTACACACTTAAAAAAAAATCTTTTGGCACTTTAATATTAGAATGAAGTCACTACTTAGTTTAACAAAAATAGTTTTGTATGTTTCAAATATTTAAGATGGTTGCTATATATTTCAGTTTCAAAGAATTCTATTTCCGTCCAGAATCAATCAATTAGAATTCAATTACGGGGACGTTCTCGGCAGCAGTAATGGGCCATGCTTTTGTTGACAGCTGGTTGTTGTCTTGAATGGAATATATAACTAGCTAGTTCATTTACTTATAATTCCATAGAATACGCAATCATCACTTAGAAGAAATATGTAATATAAAAAAAAAATATGCGACTCTAAAAAATATGCTATAAGATTAATAAATAAAAGTATAGTGTTAATTTTAACTTTTTTGTTGTTCGTTATTAGGAATGTGTGTAATGTAATTACGCTTGCTTGACTCGTTTTCAATTGGAAAATAATAAGATAAATTTCTTTCACCTTTAAAAACAAAGATAAACTTCAAATAAAATTAATAAAAAACGCAAATAACCCGATTTGGCTTGGTTTTACGATATGGTTTTTAACTATATTCAGCTTACGTGATCTTTACTGTACAGTATAATAAATGTTGACTTTATAAAGTCACCTTTTTATATCTCAAATATTCTAAAAAACATGTACGTCCTCTTTTCCAAATATATTATCTTTTGCATTAAAATCCACTTTTTCCCAAAATATCAACTTTTACTTTAAAATTCCTTACTAATAATAAGGTAATGAATTTTATATAGGGTTTGTTTATATCAATATAATACTGTATAATTTGTAAGTATACCAACTGTATAAAGCAAAATATAAAATTTATTTTTAATATATTTATCTCTTTAAGTTTAATAAAAGCAAGTATGTAATGGTAATTAATTCATTATTAAAGCCTCCTGAACTGATTCTTATGACAAATAATAATATTAACGCACCTTTGTCGTCTTCAACTACAAAATCCTATTCATTGATTAGCGGTTTCGTAACAAAATAATGGATGTGGCCATACAGTTCTTGCTTCGAAACCGGCGATCCAATAAGTAGGATTTTGTAGCTGAAGATGACAAAGGTACGTTAAACTTATTATTTGTCATATAATAGTAAAGTATCTACATCACAATCATGCTTACTATAGTGGAATGTAATTGTTCCTTAGTAACTAACTGCACCCATTACCAAATAAATTTTATTTTAATATATTTAAAATACTTTCCTAAAAGGGCCATTGAAACTTTTACGTCACACCATACTTCTTCTTCTGGATAGATCTATGCTAAGGGGGTACTGACTTTATCTGGAAAAAATTAAACATGAAAGTAGTTTATCCATTAGTATTGAATACATAAAAGTTACGATAAAACATTTTTGAATGTAAATGTATCATTTTATAGGTTACTTCTAGAGTCCTTCCAGAGCGTAGTTACAGAGTCTTGTTCATATTAAAAATATAAAGATAAAATAGACTGACTATGGGCAATATAATCGTGTTTTTTGATTTTTTTTTTACTGGCCGTTTCTCAAATATGAATGGCTTTGCAGTTTAATATCCAGTAGTTTATTTCAATTTTATTATTTAAATAGTCTACAGTTAATACGTTAACAGTTTCCTAATAAATTATTTTTATATAAAGAAACATGCTATTTCTAAAAAAATTATTATAATACTACATACAAATTGTGAAGTATGATTAACGCTGATCTTCAAAGGTTTTGGTACACTCTTTTTTCTGTTTTATTTAATAAAATAATATGTTTAGTTTGTACTCATTACGTTTAAACAGAGTGATAGCGTTAATTAATGCGTGTATAGGGCGAGATTAAGATATACAATTTAATTATTTGTATGATGATCTGTTTTTGATATATAGCCTTTTGAATGAACAACAAAATAACATCAGGTACTGGAGTATTTATGACAAAGAAAGTGTACTGATATAACGAACTACCTTTCATACCGTAAATAAAAAGTAAAAGTTCACTGTTTGCATAGTGTTTTCACTGCCAATACATTTTAAGAAGTAGGATAAAGAAATGTAATGCAAAATGTTGAACACGTGCACAGTAAGAAACTCGTTTGTTGTTTCGTTATTAAAGGGAAAATATAGAGGATATTTTCATCACAATTATTTGTATAAACACCCTAGTTTTTTTTACGATACTTTATGATAGCTTATAGACAATTTTAAATACATTCAAATATCTAATCATAATAAGAGGTCATAATTCCATTCATATTTTAGAATTTTAAGTAGAGAAGACCTTATAAACTCTATATGTACTAATCTTCATGGTTTTAATCCCAACTACAATTTGGAAGTAATTTGAATTCCTTTGTAAGTAATGTTAGTTTTAAGAACAGTTTTAACTAATGTATATAAATGACAAAGGTACGTTAACCTTATTATTTGTCATATAATAGTAAAGTATCTACATCACAATCATGCTTAGTGGAATGTAATTGTTCCTTAGTAACTAACTGCACCCATTACCAAATAAATTTTATTTTAATATATTTAAAATACTTTCCTAAAAGGGCCATTGAAACTTTTACGTCACACCATACTTCTTCTTCTGGATAGATCTATGCTAAGGGGGTACTGACTTTATCTGGAAAAAATTAAAATTAAACACCCATACCAGAAGATAGGCTGCTGTACGAGACTAAAAAAGGCAGGAAAACTAAGAAAGTCACCATCGGAGATGCGCAGGGCTCGATTCTCGGTACTGACTCTGAATAATCTCGTACGTCGACTTTTTTATAACACCTTGAGATGCCTCGTGATGATTTTTTGGTAGGCTTCACTGATGACGTGGCCAATGTCTTCATGGAGTGATCTCCAGAGTTAGCGCATCTCCACTTGAATCAGGTGATGCTCCAGGCTGGAAGCTGGATGGAGATCCATGGAATCGAGCTGGCAATAGCCTAGACCGAGCGTGTTCTGATCAGTTAACGAAGAATCCCTTCAGTTATCCCCTTTACTTTACCGTCGAAGTCCAAGACAAAGCAGAGAAGTAGCTGAGTGTAATGCTTGTCTGTCGTCTCCGTTTCTGGGAACACATCAAATAAGTGTGTGAAAAGGCAGAAAAGGAGGTCACTTTTCTCAGCAGATTAATGGCTCTCCAGAAAATAAATCCCAAGGAAACATCGGACGTCAAACAAACACATGGAAGAACATGGGAAATAAGTACTATTCTCAAAATGAGCTATTTATTGTTAATCTGGAAAGCGGATCATTTGAGTACTATAGAGTGGGTCAGGCGTGTAAACCTTGAAGGTTTACTTAACTGCTACATGTTTGCTTAAGATTCTCTCATCATTATTATTAATAATAATAATAAAAATAATTATTAACATTAAAAATGAGACAGAGGTTTATTACAACAGGAAATACGGTACAGGATGTGTAGTTGGTAATATTTGCGTAGGACATCCTGAGAGTGTTAACTCAGAAAGCAAGGGATTGAATGTCAAGGAAAGAGGGTAAGCTCTATACAAATGATAACCATAATAATGAAATGTTAAACTTACCAAAAATTAGGCAGATGAATGCTGATGCGGCGGAGTACGCCCATCATGAAAACGGGCCTACTGGGTGATCCTTAATAGGACCACTGATAATAATTGGATTTCCGAGAATGTAGGTGTGTCCAATGAGTGACAGGGGAAAGCGATACTAGGGAAAGAGTTGGGAAAGAAAAGGGAGTCTGAGGAGAGTTCGGCAAGTAATAGGACTTCGAGAAATAGACCAATAGGGAGGACCAGCACCTAGAGGTCTAACTACCTAGACTTCGTCAATCCGCCCTGCATAGCAAACACGGGATGAGATAGGAGGAGGACTTGGAGCCACGGTCCAACCCCTTGCGATATCAACCCACGGAGGACTTCACGAGTGGCCAACCTGAATCTGAGGGACGACTGGACTTACAACCTATCCTGAGGACCAGAGAAGCCACCTCAAGGGAATGCAGGCGACTCCACCCACCCCCAAGAGTATACAAGCAACTCCAGACCCAACTAGCCCACCTGACCCTGAGGGACAAGCGGACGCCGAATGCACTACGGTCCGTGACACCCCATACCTGCAGAAGACATAGGGTCCTGGGGTATGTTAAATTTGTTTAACACCTCCAGGGTTTAAGGGAACGAAAATATAAATGTTGTAGATGGCAGGAAATTTTATAAGCGCGTGTAATTACGTTTTACCTACACCAAAGCGTAAGCCGACAGACAGAAAATTACTCATATAGAAGCTAATAATAATCATAATTTAATAATAAAATATAATTCACCGATTGAGGGAATATAGTCTGGTATAAGTTAATTGTGTTGAGATTGTTAATTTAAATTGTGAATATAGAAATATGTAAATCCATGTAATTTATCATTGTCCATATAAGTGGTTGTTTGGAGTTGATATAGAAATATATAGTAAATAAATAAATACAGCGTTGAATATATAACGCATAAATATTGAATAATTCTTGGGAAGAATAAAGTATAGCCACCAGGGCTATTTGAATATTTTAATTATCTCTTAAAAAATATTTGTAAAATAATATAACTAAAATCGTATAGTAAATTGATTAGGTCGACATAGTTAGTAAGGTTAATATGTTATTTTTTGATTGTTAATTTTGATTGGAAATTATTGATTATTCTTGGGTATAGCTTGTTATTGAATATATAATTTCACTTGTTAGTGTAGACGTTTTGCACATATAATACTTATTTAGTTGATTCTTCATGTGACGTTTATATAATTATTTAGAGGATTGTGATTCAATAGTATAGGAGTTTGTTGTCGCTTGTTGTAAATAATATTCTTAAAATTATTGATTCACCGGGCTGTATATTGAAGCCAATGTTAAAAGTAAATTGATTGAAGGTTTATAAAGGTATAATTGGTATTGTCTATTATTGAATGAGAAGGGTATATTGAAGGGGGTGTTTAGTGTAAAATAGGATAAGCTAATTTTAATATTTTGGAAGGGATCGTCAACATGTTTTACCGTAATAATAAATTTGTGTTGTACTTTCACCAGTGTCAATAGTTATTCCAGGTCCTAGTTTCCTACACTAGCTAAGCCAGTCATTAAGTTTAAATTATTTCTCATTACTTATATAATAGTAGTTTGTGATTTAATATTTTAAACACATTTAGTTTGGAGGAAGTAAGGGGGGTTACTTGAAGTGCCCAAGTTTTACATGGTGGAGGCACTTGGTTTGGTTACGATGTATCATTATTACAATGAATTGTCACTACTAGCAGGCATCTAAATAATATGATGTAAAAAAAGTTTGTAGTTTTAAGATTTTATCAGTAATTATTTTGTATTAAAAGTACATGGACATCGTAACATAATTAAAATAAATTATGTTTTTAATAATTATGACAGTATTAATAAATCTATTGCTATATTTATTTTTTTTATTATGAAATAATACACATAAATCCACATCAAGAAATTCAGATATAACAAAATAAATAATATCATAGTAACTGGTAAGTCAATACGAAAGCAATTAACCCGAAGCCCGAAGGAACAAATTATCTCTACATTTATTTATGATCGCTAAACAAACAAATTGATGATAACTACCCTAGGGTAGTACTTGCAGTATAATTAAATAGTTTATTTGAAGTGCTGTTTTAAATAGATTTTTTAAATTAAATGCTGTTAGTTACTTTTACCTATTCTTAACTATTTTATTGTTATAAAAATTTAAATATTTCAAAGTTTAATCAAAAAGTGTAATACAAAGATTGTACAAAACTATTTTTTTGTTTACACCTACTAAATAAACAACCTTGATTTGTTTTCAATTACCTTTCTTTGTACATTGATTATATGTAACATATTATGTTTTCAAAATTCAGGTGAACAAATTATAGTTATGTAAATATATCCGATTGTTATATAATTGGATATGGAATCATCAGACGTTATTATTGACCACCAAAATATACAAATTGAAATATCTTTTAGAAACAACTCATGTACAATTCAGTCGTCAATGATTTAAAATAAATATTATTTTTTATTACATTATAACCATACTGTAAAATTGTAAGATTTTCAATGACCAATAAGTTGAATATATTATAATTTATTAATTTGAGTACAATCGTTTTAAGAGTCATAGATAGTTCGTATACAACTAAATTATAACTTATTTATATAACAAAATATTTGCTTACTTAGAAATGCATTATTATATTTATTTAAAAAAAGCTAACTTTTTATTGTTTTATTAGTCCATTGAAAATAAAATTCTGAATAGTTCAGATAAACAAATATTGATTACAGTAACTCATAAAAACTTAATTGTATTTAAAGCACTTTTAATTGAGTAATCCACATTTGATTTTGAAAATAATAAATTAATATTACAAGGTAAATGAAAAACAACTATAACAAATGTAAATCAATCGTAGCTTAGTAAGAAGCTATTAACTCCCCTAATTTTAGACTATTTGTATACAATTGTGTATTTCTTACACATCCTGACTGTAAATTGTAGCCGAAGGGTCCACCTCCATGATGTTCTGAAACACAACATTGTATCAAGTGTGCTTCTGTAACCACGACACGAAAAGCCTGGAACCCTACCAGAACCCTACTTCAAGCAGTGTTTTATTACACAGTCCTGCATGTAGTGGAGAGCAGTGTATAGCTCCAAGTCCCACTTTATGATGTTCTGACACACGACATTGTATAAAGTGTGCTTATGTAGTCACGACACGAAGAGTCTGGGGCCTTACAAGAAAGATTTCAACCCAGTGATTTGTTACTAGTCCTGCGTCTGGTGGATAGCAGTGTACAGCTGCAGGCTCCACTTCCATGATGTTCTGAAACACGACATTGTATCAAGTGTGTTTCTGAAACCATGACACGAACAGCCTAGGCCCCTACCAGAACTCTACTTCAGCAAGTGATTTTTAACCAGTTCTGTGTGTAGTTGAGAGCAGTTTATGGCTCGAAGTCCCAACTTTATGATGTTCTGAAACTTCAGATTGAATTAAGTGTGCCTATGTTACCTCAACAAGAACAGCCTGGAGCTCTACCAGAACTCTACTTCAACCAGTGTTTTTTTACAAGTCCTACATGTAGTGGAGGGCAGTGTATAGATGCAAGCTCCAAGTCAATTGTGTCATGAAACACGATATTGTATCAAATGTGCATACATCACCACGACACGAACAGCCTTGGGCCCTTCTAGAACTCTACTCAATTTGTTACCTAGTCCTGTGTATAGTAGAGAGCAGTGTATAGCTCCAGGCCCCACCTCCTTGATGATCTGATATATGAAATTTTATCAAGTGTTCTTACGTCACCGAACAGCCTGGGGCTCTACTAAAACTGTATTCAAACCAGTGTTTTGTTACCTACACCTAGGCGTATATTAGAGAGTAGTGTAGAACTCCAGGCTCCACCTCTATGATGTTTTGGAACATAATATTGTGTAAAGTGTGCTTTTGTAACTACGGCAGGAACACCTGGGGTGCTCGTAAAGGTCACCTTGGGCGGCGTATCAGAACGTGACAGGAAAACCTCATTAAGGCAATTTCAAAGGTATCTAAGGATCTTTGACTGGGTAGGGCTAGAATTTCTATAACGGAGGGCATACAACAAGCTTTTTTGGCCTAGAGGTCTTTACTAGGTATTGAAGCCTGGCCCTCCCAATCGTAGAGTAAATAAATAAACAAAAAGCCTGGGTCCTTTCCACAGGTCTTCTTGATCAAGTGTTTTATTACCTAGACCTGCGTGTAGTGGAGATCAGTGCATAGCTTTTTGCTCCACCTTCATGATATTCTGAAACACGACATTGTATCAAGTGTGCCTCTGTTACCACGACACGAACGAGCAGTGGCCTACAATAGCTCTACTAAAACCAGTGTTTTGTTTCATATTTGTGAGTGCAGTGGAGAGGCAGTGTACAGAGTTCCAGGCTCCACCTCTATGATGTTCTGTAACACGATATTGTTCGTCCGGCCCATCATAGCTTTACTCAAACCAACTTTTTGTTACCTAATCTAGAGTGTAGTGGGGAGGCAGTGTACAGTTCTAGGCTCCACCTACATAATGTTCTGTTACACGACATTATGCTAAATGTTCCTTTGTAACCACCACGAAAATCCTTGAGCCTTACTATATGTCTAGTGGAACAAGTGTTTTTGTAAAACATTCCTGCATGCAGTGCAGAGCCAGAATATACCTTAAGGCTCTACAAGCCTAGGAAAAATTCTTTAAAAGTGTAAAGAATTAGGTTCTTTTTAAAATTATCAATATAAGAATGTAAGTAAATAGATTTTATACATTGTTGTTTTAATATTATTTAAAATATTATTTACCTCTTCACCATTATAATGTAAAATCTTTGAAGTGTGGTGCATACTATGGATTATCTACAATTTTTTTCAAAAGTTTTTGTATTATCTTCGAGTAAATATTTTCAGAAATATAGATTTTTAAAATAACTTTTAAGCTTAAAAATTTAAAATTGTCCCTATTTTATGAATCGTCTATTGTAGTGCGTGTCAGAAATGTTTACTTTTACGTAAGAGAAATCAAAAATCATGAGACCATTTTATAGTTGAAGTAAATGTTTGGCCTTGTCAACACAGTTTATTATAGAATGAATATTGTTTGCTATTCACCCTATTTATCAGTTTTTTACAACCCATGTCAAAAGTATTTTATCTAAATAGTAAGTTTTCAGTTCTCACAATTGTTTACGTGTCTTAAACGTTACACATTAATTGACCGTTAAATCACCATTGGTTTTGTTAGGGCCTGGTGAGTCGCTACCACACTGAATGTGTATGAGTGGGTGGGTGTATCACTTCCACTTAGTTTGACCTTGTACTATATTGGTTCTTCCCCTAGGTCTCTCACAGATCTTACACAGATCTCTAGTAAATGGAAAGAGTATGATTAAAGGATATATCCGTCATTTATCATAAGCGTATTAAAACAAGTACCGTTTTGACCTTTTTAATGTAGGGATAAATATTATTCACGGCAATAATGATCAAGAGCTGGTTAAAACATTTAGTGTAGAAGGATTTTAAGAGGTACCCATATCAGTATGAGAGAGAAGTATTGTCGAGTTCACTGGTCATTGATCCGGCAAATAAGGGCAACTCGGGTCTCTGTCAAAACCAGTGAAGTGTAAGAAAGGGTTTTCAGGGACCTTACAAATAAATAATACTTGTTTCAGTATAAAGAACACCATACTAATTTTGTACATAATAGTATTTTATAACCCTTACAATACAACTAAGGAATGAATAGTGATTTTTCTGAATACTCATGTTAAAAATATACTCAGTATTTAGCCAAATTTTATTGAATAATTTAATTTCTATAATCACATATCTGATTATTTTAATAGTTTTTTAAATTTATTCAATTTAAATACGAAACTTATTTAAATCTAATGTATCGTGTAATTTAGAAGTTTTGTTTCAAATTGCACTTAGATGCTTTTGATTAAAGTGGGTTATACCTCTCAGATAGTGGTATTCTACACTCAAAATATATACCATCAATATAAATATTATTATTTTTAAGAAGTACCCAATAGCACATATAAAATATACTATAGTAATAAAAATTTTCTTAACAATTATTATCTAGTAATTCTCATAAATATGATGTGATGGGTGTATTTTTTGAAAGGACGTTGACTTAAACAGCTAATAATGGTAACATTTTTGCCAAAATCTATTTATAAATGACAAAATAGTTTGTTTAAATTTCTTTCTCTTATGATTTAATATACTATGCTGTTAAATCGTGAAACAATGAATAGCTAGACATATTTTGTCCAAATGTATGTTGTTATACCTGCAGATTAGACCATTTGCTTTTCATGCATTAATGTCAAAATTGGTGCTATCTCTTTGGTAAGCTTCACAAGGAACTGAACATTTTGAGATCGTAGATACAATACGTTGTGAAGGAAAATATATAGAATCTGCAAAGAATATAAATGTTTTAAATTTACTATTTCTACCTACAACAATCATAGAATACAAGGTGTTCCATGAGAAAAACGAAGTTGACTGCCACATTGAAATATTGTGGCAGCATGCCTTATAATAAAACGATGTATATTACAGTATTCCAGTAAAACTATGTCTCCTAAACTCGAATGTTACATCCAATTATTTATACCAATTATTCTCATTGCTATTAAATTTAATTTGCAAATTATTATATCTAAATAGTTGAATTGAGATATTCAATTAAAATGTCATTAGTTTAGGCTAAGATAGGTCAGGTAGGATTTCGTTAGGTATGTGGGTTAATTCCAGATAGAAGAGGTTAAATTAGGTAGGATGAGGAAAGTTACGTTAGGTTATTTTTACTAAAGGTTATCAATTATGAACAATTTAAATTTACCCACATAAAAACTAAGCAACGACCATCACATAAATTAAAAACTTAACATAACTTAAACCAACTAAACCAAACTTAGCCACTTTCTTTATCTATTGCATCATTCTTAGTGGGTAGGATAAAATAGCATGTTTTTTTTAGAGGACAATTTCATAATGTTAATATTACATTACCTTTTTGAGTACAAAAGTTATGTTTCTTTTTTTAATCTTTTTTCATATTTTAAAATAAATACCACAGTACTAGTGCGTGAGTGAGCCAATACCACTGTACGTGTATGGGTAGGTGGGTGGGTTTATAGCATTGTGTGTGTAGGGGTGATCGGGTGGATCACTACTACAGTATATGAAGGGAAGGGCGGGTGGGACAATACCACTTTACGTGTATAGATGGGCGGGAGGGTCTACACCACTGTATGTGAAGTGGTGGATGGGTGGGCCCATATAACAAGTACAGTGCAATTTAAAGTATATGGATATTATGAATTAGTGGTACTTCATTCACTTAATAAATTTGTATTTTGGGTTAAATTCCTATGTATTTATGACCACGGGATTATTATGGACTATTTAACTATTATCATGAAAATTTAGTGGATCTCTACATTCCACATTTACCAATAATTCATTTTAAATTACTGTGTTTTATCATAAAAATTGCTAATAGAGGGATTTTCTTTTTGAAACATTCGTATTAAAGTTCGATCAGTAATTTAATAATGAATTCATTGACTTCTCGTCACTTTAGACCTTTCAATCTAACTTCCATACATGATTTAAAAGAAAAACCAATAATTTAATCCAATCGTGTGCCTTAAAAGTAGTTTTCCGATAGTTAAGTTAGTTAACTCAAACTTATTTTATTAAGATGTTTTATAAACTTGGTAACGAGAAAAGCCTCCAGCTTCTTTTTCTGTTGACGTCACATAAAATCAAGTTTAAAAACTGCAATTGCTTTAACTTTCTCATTGAAATAAAATAGGGCACTTCTCATGAGTATAAATATATTCAGTTTCTTTTTAATGTAAATATGTTGTTGTAATGACACACCCTCCCATTTATACACAAATTGTGTAATTACTCTCCCATCCATCCATATATAAATAGTTGTAATGACTTCCGCACACCCATACACAGATTGTAATAATGACCATCTCAACTATCCATACACAAATAGTTGTAATGACTCTCTCGCTCACATGTACACGAATTGTAATAATGAACCTCCCAACTATCCATACACAAATAGTTGTAATGACTCTCCCGCTCACATGTATACGAATTTTAATAATGACCCTCCCAACCATCCATACACAAATAGTTGTAATGACTCTCTCGCTAACATGTACACGAATTGTAATAATGAACCTCCCAACCATCCATACACAAATAGTTGTAATGACTCTCTCGCTCACATGTACACGAATTGTAATAATGAACCTCCCAACCATCCATACACAAATAGTTGTAATGACTCTCCCGCTCACATGTACACGAATTGTAATAATGACCCTCCCAACCATCCATACACAAATAGTTGTAATGACTCTCTCGCTCACATGTACACGAATTGTAATAATGAACCTCCCAACCATCCATACACAAATAGTTTTAATGACTCTCTCGCTCACATGTACACGAATTGTTATAATGACCCTCCCAACCATCCATACACAAATAGTTGTAATGACTCTCTCGCTCACATGTACACGAATTGTAATAATGACCCTCCCAACTATCCATACACAAATAGTTGTAATGACACTCTCGCTCACATGTACACGAATTGTGATAATGACGCTCCCAACTAACAAATAATGTTAAAGTTGGTTTAGAATGGCTATCCCACACATACAAAATATAATACAATACATAAATTGTCCTAAAAATATATCACAGTACATAAGATACATATGATAGTATCATATTAAGAAAGTAATAGTAAATATTGTTCAGATATTAATAGTGCTGACAATCGTATCAGGGAAAGTACATATACGGATCCTTAGTTAAATATTTTTAACTATAAAATTATCTTGTTTAATCATTGCAATTTATAACTGTAACAAAACATGGCACAAGGTACGCAAATGTTTGATCAAATCAATGACTTTTTTAATCATACAGCCTATTTAAAAAACATATTTTTTTCATAAAATTTTAATTTAATGATGAAGAACAATATAACAGCACAAGTAAGCTAATAAAGCTTATTTCAGTTCTTTTAAACAAAGTGGTAAATTTAATGGAATTTTCTATCTTCTAAATACACTGTTTTCTTATAAAACATGAGGAACTCTTTAATATGATCTTGAAACTTCTTAAATTTAGGTCATTGAATCTACTGTAAATAAAGGTTTTAAAGCACGCAACTACTAGATAGCAAAATATACGTATGATAATTAATTTGGATAGTGGAAAATGTCTTGCCCCCTAATTAGTCAAAAAGTTACTTTTTTACGTGTTTTCAGTGTTTTATATTTGAAATGTAAAATTAAATACAGGCAATAATGTACCCATGTTTATTAAGATTTTACTAGCAAATATCTCAGGAATGTTTCAAAATAACTAATTTATATAAAACCTAAAGCATGTTGAGAATATTAAAGCTCTGTGAACTGATTTGAATGTATACATAAAATCATTTTTGTTTGCTATATAGGCTACTTTGTTACCCACCCTCCCACACACGAGGGCCACTTTTACGTTTTTTACGTTATTTACGTTATTACGTAACCAAATAGTTACGTAAATTTACGTTAAAACCCTTCTGATATTTATTTTCAAACATTAAAGCACCATCTTCAAACCAATTTCTCACTTGTACAATACTAGATATGCACGTCACGTTGGCATTTCTTCTATTCAACTACGCAAAACGCATCTATCACTAACTCGTTTTATACTTGTAATATTTTGTTCAGGAATTTGTGTAGGGAGGCAAACGTATTAGATGTCTTCAACTGTACGTCCTTATCTAGTTTTAAATGTAAAGTTTCTCAGTGGCTGCTGGGGCTCAGTGTGTCGGGAGTCGAGTCGCTTCTCGCAGCGGAGTACTAACATACACAGACAGACACGCAGCCATACATGTATGACTTGACTACAGACAAGAATTGACAGAACGGACACCAGAACACAGACATCCACCGACCCACCGTACCATGCCTCTGCACAGTCACCCTCAATGCTCGCCGACCTGTCCTCCCCCTCCTCTGCCTTAGCTTGTGCTCATATCAGCATAGTTGTTTTTCTCATGTACAATAGGTTTCTCTTTCTGCCAGCCGTCGCCACTGTTTCTTATATCACCAATCAACTTGTTCCTACTCCAGTCTATCATATCAGACACCACTCATTATTTTCATTGATCATCGGCAAAAAAAAAAAAAAAAAAAAAAAAATATATATCGAATGTCTTGATAAGTATCTCAAGCCTACGCACGAGGCTTTGCCTATGTAGGGCTTATTTCCATATAATTTAGTTTTTTTTTCTTACCGTCCTGGAATGCAACATTGTGTATATATATATATATATATATATATATATATATATATATATGTGTGTGTGGTGTGTATATAATATGCATGTATGTATATGTATATAATGTGTTTAATTTGTTTAATTCAATAACAATTGTTGTATGGATAATAATTTATGAATTATATTTTGACCAAATAGCAGTAATATTAATTTAAAGATTATTACTTGGTTGTAGTAGTTTCTTGTTAATTAGTATTCTTTATTATACCATGTATAAAATTGTACTGCAATCCTGTACAAGTAAAATAGTTTTTACTGTATTCCTTAGTTTAAGCCATAATTTGTAATCTCACATTTCACTATGGATGGAAATAAAAATATTTGACTTTATGACCACTTTGTTAGCAGCTAGATGCTCCGCCTTTTTGGTGTTTGGAGCTGAGTTGGGAATGGGTTCAGAAAAATTAAATATAACCAGCGATAGAGCGTCATGATATTAAACTAAATCAAGCCTTGAGTTAATTAATAAATGTTTCCTGGATTCAAATTGAAAAATAAATACGTTAACATTTTGTTACCAAGTTCAATTACGAGAATTTATATAAAATAGTTATTTGTTGGTTATAAATGAAACTATACTGTATAAAATAGGCTAGAGATACATGTATACAGAGTGAGTCACGTAAGGTGTCCTGAATGGATAACGGGAGAATGGTTTGAGCTCTAATAATACTTACAACATCAAAATCCCACTAAGTTATATGTATGGAATCCAATGAAAATAATTTCATTTAATTTAATTTATAGAATATGCCAAAACTGGTGGTTCGGTTTCCAAATCTCAAAATGTTCAAATTCAAACCCATGTCACATTGTACATAATTTAAAATATCCTTTAAAAAGAAAAGTTTTTGTGAACAAATAAAAAAAACACTTTCCATTCCAAAATGGTGAAACAAAACATAACAAATTCCGTCATTTTCTAAAATTACGTTCTTTAAGTTTTTTTCTTCTTTTTTTTTTTAGTACAATATTTAAGGTGAACATTTCTAATTATTTAGTAAATTTCCTACAATATGACATACCGCATGATCAGATTTGAACAATATTTCTTAACCCCCAAAATAAAAATATTTTGGAAAAGTTAGAAAGAAACCTGGTAACTCAAAATTAATAAATGAAAAGGTACGTCAAGTCGTACCTTATTTTTTAAATCTTAAAAAAATAAAACTATTTTACATTCAAACCATTTGTCCATTTCTAACAGTTTTTAATTAAAGCTGAAAACCCCGTTATTTTAACAAATTTTCAATATTAAAATTGTATAATTATTTTCTCTATTATTAGAAATTTGAATAACACTGTGTACGTATTGATTTAATGTAGGTATCAACAGACATAATGAAGCAACATAAAAAGCCTCATATATTTTTTTCATATAAATAAATAACAACAATTACTAACATCAAAACATTATTTTTACGTTAGATGATGCTGATCATATGTCCTTCCCCCGTCTAGTAAGCAGTTTTCAACATTATTGTAAGTAATGTTATGGTGCTTAGGTTATGTTATTGTTGAGATTTATTTATAAGAAAAAAAATCATTTGATACTTTTTATATTGCTTCATTATATCTATTAATACCTAAATTAAGTCAATACATACAACTAGTGTTATTAAAACTTCTAATAATAGATAAAACATTATACAATTTTAGCATTGAACGTTTGTTAGATAACAGGTTGTCAGCTCTAATTCAAAAACAGTTAGAAATGGACAAATGGTTAGAATGTAAAAAAGTTAAAGACTTTCAAAATGAGGTACGACATGACTTATTTTTTCTTTTAAGAAATTTGAGTTACCAGCTTTTTAACTTTTTAAAAATATTTATATTTTTGTGGTTAAGAAATATTGTACAAATATGATCATGTGGCGTGTCATTTTGTAGGAAATTTACAAAATAATTCTAATTTTTCACCTTAAATAGTTTATTGAAAAAAGAAAAACATAAAAATAGAGAGATTTTTTGCAAATGGCAGAATTGTTTATGTTTTGTTCCGCCATTTTGGAGTGAATAAATATTTTTACAAAATGTTTTTACCAACACTTCTCTTTATAAAGGAGCTTTTAAATGATATACAATGTAACATATGTTTGTATTTGAAAATTTTTAGGTTATAATCCGAACCACTAGTTTTGGCATATTCTATAAATTAAATTAAATGAAACTATTCTCATTGGATTCCCTACATATGACTTAGTGGGTTTTGGTGTTGTTAGTTTTATTATAGCTCTAACCGTTCTCCTGTTATCTATTTAGGACAACTTACCTGACTCACCTTGTATATGTTTCTTATAAATGTAAATTTAGATATGTCCTTTTCATCAGCATGTTATCTGGCTTTGGAATTTACGTATTTGAAGATATACAATAAAAATGCAAAATATTGATTTTTATTTATAAATAGGTAAAGAATTATTTTTCTTCTTAGTACTTAACTAAATTACTAACGGATGGATTCATTGTAATAAGAATAACAAATAGTAAATATCATTCACATCTTTTTGTAAGATTTAAACTAAGATATTTATATTTTTTTAAGGAACTTGATCAAATAAAAATAAAATATATTTTTTGAACTAAGACAAATATCTACATGCGTATGTTATTGAATTAATCTTCACGTTACATAAGTGTTTTTTTTACATATTTTACTTACACCAAATATATAATTTATAAAATAAACACTAGTATAAAAAAGAAAAAACTGAAAAGGAAATATAAATGGGATTTTAACACTGATTCATATTACTATTAAGGTAAAGGAAATGAACGAGTATTATTTGAATATATTTACTACAGTATTTCGATGTTCTGTTACTTTTATATGGTGATTCAGTTGTTGAAGGAATTAAGTAATACATACAGACAATCATACAAAAATAATAGTATACATAAATTGTTACAGTTTGGTACATGTTTTATATTCCTGTTTCTTACCCACAGACAGATAACTTATATTTTTTTCTTCTTTAAATTGTCAGCCCTGGGGTTATTTTACAGTGGAACCTCATTCCAAAATCTTTTCATTCTTCTTCAGTACTACATATGAAACGCACACCATATCCTTTTTTAGACATCCCAAAAAAAATTATTTTGAGGCATGTAATTCTGTCTGGGTTTTTTTTCAAATTCAAAATCATTTATTATTTCTCAAATTTATTTTTACATTGCAGTGTCTTTTTTAATCCCTCTAGCATATAGATATTTGAGAGATCAACTAATTTTATCATAATAAAATGTCTTTAATATATAGGTAATCTTAAAATAAATAACAAACGAAACAAAAATAAATAAACAAATCAATGAGCACCAAGGAAACATAGTTAAAGGAAATCGAATAACATTTGTTATTCACTATACATACAAATTTTTTTCAAAAATGTAATTTTTTTAATATCGGTAGTCCTAATGTTCATTTTATTTTGGAATTCATATCAATTGATTGTTTAAAACTTCCTCCTGGATCACGACTGGCATTCCTAACTACATATAAGCCTCAAGCACTAAACACTAACACAATGGAAACAGATAAATAAACAATATACATAACTATATAATATAAATGTACCATACAATAAATTGGCAGTAAATAAGTAATATTAAATACTATATAGAATATGAACAATTCAACAAACAAATAAATAAAAACAAAAACAAATGAAATCAATTATGTGCATGTAACATATGTATAATCCAAATAAATAACGATACAAATAACAACAAATAAAATCTAACAGCAATAAACACAATGGAATAATAAATAAATAAATAATATACATAACTATATAAAACAAATATACTATAAATCAGCAATAAATAAACGATATTAAATACTGTATAGACTATGAACAATTCAATTAACAAAAACATAAAACAAATGAAATCAACGATATGTATGTAACATATGTATTATACAAAGAAATAACTATACAAATAACAACAAATAAAATCTAAAAGTAATAAGAAACAAAATATTCTAACTATAAACTTATGTGCTGATAAATGACAGTGAAAATTAGTCTCACTGTTGTTCACTAACAACCTTATTTATAATAGCTGCAAAGAATGCAGTTTTCTCGGAGTTTTTGCCTTCAATGAATATTTCTATTACGTCAGCACTAGTGGAGCAGTGTTCTAACCTAGCTACTTAGAGACTCAGTTTTGAGGATATTGTAGGCGATATTCTATGTTCGGTCCTCTTAATACCAACACGGTGTTCGATCAATGGTTACCATCGACATGTACACTACTTGAGAATTCTAGAGTGTCCATGTTGGATAGTAGTCAAGGTTCAAATGTTGTGTAGGGAAGAAAACTGAGTGTCAGGTTTGTCAGCTAGCTGAAATTCAGTCCTACAATACGTGGTTCGGATTCTTCGTAAAATGTTAGGTCCCCTAGTCGTCCTAGCTATTGGGTTATTATTAAATAATCTGAGGAGCAGTCGACCTTAATTAGTCAAAATAACTACACTCGTTCATCCAAACTCATCACACTCATTCGCTACTCATATTTGTCCATATCTTGATGATCGACTCCTTAAAAATAATATAAATACTATATATTCTATCAGTATATCTCGCCTTCTCTGAAATCTCTTCCATTGTAACCTTTTTATCCCCCTCTTCTAAAAATATCCTAATTTGTGACTCCCTTAAGCTAACTAATAAATCATATCCAGATTTATTTAGGAACATGCTATTAAATCCATTTTAGATATAATTATCCAGCGAAATACAAGTTAATGTAAATGACACCTTTCAATAATTTCATTAAATGCAATATTGTATATTAAAAATAGTATTGAGAGTTCTTGTTTTGTTATTTTTTTTTCTTATTAGGGAGTTCTTTTTAAATTAAAAAAGTTCATCAAAAAATGTATATAATAATACATTTTATTTTGATTAATTTTAACGAACTAAATTTTATTAGGTCATATTTTTTATCGTAATTCTTAGGAAATCATTGTGCAAACACTCCTTAATATAGGAAATAATTTATTCTAGTTTAATTCTTTAGTTCCAATTCAATTTATAATATATTCCAGGTGTAAGAAAGGTGTAAGAAAATAAAAAAGATATAAACATTCTGTTGATATAGTCTGTATAATTATATAAATGCCAGTGCAGCAACAACAATTCACAAGTTATTGTTATCACTAAGAAAAATCAACTCTAAAATAAATAACATGAAAGTGAATGACGAGAAAACAAAGAAGCAAAGGTCACAAAGTCTTTTATAAAACATCATTAATGGGGACTCGCCACTCCAGGAAGCACCATAAATCTCTCTACCAGTTACGACATGATAAAACATGCTTTGTTGCGTCTTATGATGGCATTTGTATTTTAAAGGCAAGAATTAAGTGATTTCGGACCTTAATGTATTTTTTATTATTAATCATTCATTTATACTATAATTTATGGTACGTTTTATAAGTTTAATTTGTATCTATGTTATGCTCATGTTTTTAATGATTTACTAGTTAGTATGATTTATAAATTAAAATGATATTTGAGAACAAGTTGTTAATACAAGTTAGTGATTATTTTGTTTGTTTATTTATTTTTTCATTACATAGTTTCTAATACACCTATAAACATAAAATTTTGATTGCTCGTCAGAAAAAATTACGCTATTCAGTACTAAAACATAGGACTGCCTAGAATATAGTGTGCTTTTATTTAAGTCTCGGAGGTTTGTCCAATCTCAAATGCACACTAAAGTTTGACTTGTAAAACTGTTTCAATACAAGGAAAAATAAATTCACTATTCATTATGAACTATTCATTATGAACTATTCATTATGCATTATTAATTATTCATTATCAATTGTTAATCATTCATTATTAATTGTTCAATGTCCACTGTCCAATTCCACTGTTCACTGTTCGCTATTCACTATTCACTGTTCAATATTCACTTTTCAATATTCACTCACTATTCATTATTCATTGTTCATTGTTCATTGTTCATTTTTCATTGTTCATTGTTCATTATTCATTATTCATTGTTCATTGTTCATCGTTCATCGTTCATTGTTCATTGTTCATTGTTCATTGTTCACTGTTCACTGTTCACTGTTCACTGTTCACTGTTCACTGTTCACTGTTCACTGTTCACTGTTCACTGTTCACTCTTCACTCTTCACTCTTCACTCTTCACTCTTCACTCTTCACTCTTCACTCTTCACTCTTCACTCTTCACTCTTCACTCTTCACTCTTCACTCTTCACTCTTCACTGTTCACTGTTCACTGTTCACTGTTCACTGTTCACTGTTCACTGTTCACTGTTCACTGTTCACTGTTCACTGTTCACTGTTCACTGTTCATTGTTCATTGTTCATTGTTCATTGACCATTGCTCATTATTCATTAATTGTGCTCCTTTGCTGTCTAATAGAATGGGGTTTATATTCATGGTGATGAATTAGTTACAGAGCAGTTTCCCTCAAATTACCTTCCTATTCTGCACTGAAAATTCTTTTGTCCTATGTTCCAGACCTTTCCATCAATAAGTGTTTAGGATACTGGAGTATCTTTACAGACCTGCCCGCTAAGATATTTTCTAACCTTGTTAGTCGTTATGTACTGTAATATCAGTAATCACCTGATATAATTCCAGTTCACGCTAGACAGTGATATTGTCAGCGTAGATTTCCGTCTCCTCAGTAGTATATGGGTGGTGATGATACAGTTGTCATTTTTCTTGGTAACGATTATTCGGCAAGCTAAGTACATATTTAACATGTGACAAAATATTTATATACAAAATTAAAAAAGGCTAGCTTATTAATTTTTGGATACTTTATGTAATTAATAAAAAAACTATAAGCAATAGTTTTAAAAATTTACTCCATTTGGTGTCTATATGTTTTTGTTTGTTTTGAAAAAAAAAATTTAATACCTCAAGAATAGTTTAAATTTTCCCCATTTCTTGAAATTACTGATACTCAAGATAAAAACATAGTCATTGAGTTATTATAATTGATTTAGAAATGGTGACCATTTAACATTGTGAACTCTAAATATCTTGTATACCAAAGATTTTATCTTAAAATTTCCACTAATTTAAAATGGTAAAAGGTGACTCATTTTTTTTATTATTTCTGTATACTAATGTTATTTTAAAGAGGTGTGCAACGTCCTAAATCCGTTTATAAAACCATCCATGTGGTATTAAGACAAATAGACACATCTTATATTCATATGCGTTTCTCACCATTTTAAAGAAATATTTACATTCATTTTATATTTTTTGACACTTGTATTAAATATCAAACTACTTGTCAGATCTAATCAATAGTGAAAGTTAACCTAATACAATTTATAAAAAAATCTAAAGGAACCAAAAGAGAGATATATAAGATAATATACGGATGTTATCAGAAAAAAGAACTGACGATAAAAAAAAAAAAAACATGTTGACTCTACATAACGTGTTTTAAATAGTCACTAAGCTATTAAAGGAGTAAAATAGTTGTCGTGTCAAACATGTCTGAATTAGTGATACATTACATATGCATACTTAACACTAAGATACAAGAACTAACAATTTTATTTTATTTCCATTTTGTTTATTCGTTTGATGTTTTATATTTTATTTTTTTTTGCTAGCTAGCCAGACGATATACAGTACGTATTAGTGACGCAGTGCTGTAACATAGCTACTAGGGGACAAAGACTTGTGGAGATTGCAGGTGATAGTTTCTATGATCGGACCTTTGAACACCAACATGGCGTTCACTCAATGGTTGCTATCTGCGTGGGGACTAATAGAGAAGTCCGGGGTGTCTATGTTGGGTGTTCATCAGTGTCCGGATGTTGTGTAGAGTAATTTGTATTCCCTCACTCTAAAATACGCAAAAAGTTGATTTGTTATCTTGTATCTATAATTGTCTAACAATAATTACAGAAAAATTAATCAATTTTAAGAGGCAGTTTTTTTTTTAAATAGGAGATGCCAATCCTCCTTTTTAACCCTACTCTGCCCATTCCTCATAGACTATTGATCTGTGCAAGGAACTTATTCAGATAGAGTAAGGGGGCGAACCTGTAC
>JAQJVL010001225.1:0-102500 GCA_035578905.1 Stictocephala bisonia | reverse complement strand
ATATATATATATATATATATATATATATATATATATATATATATATATATAAATAATTTTATTGATGACACAGAATGTAAAGACTGTCTTTGGCAATTTAATTCATAAATGGCTGCTACATATATGAGATTATCTAATTCATTTTGTGGAATAATAAAAATTATACTCGTGAACTGGATCATTGAAACTCGCGTTAGATTTATTTTTTAAAGGTACATTTCTACTCCTTGTTACTTATGTGAGTTAAAACCAAAATACTACTTTTAATGGACGACGAAAATTACTACAGTTACTAGCTTCAGAAGCAAACGAGTCAGTTTACACTCCGTTTATGGGATGTATCATAAAATATTTAATACGCTGGTTACGAGATTTTTTCCTCAAATTCATTTTATGTTTTTTTTCTAACCTAACTTTATAAAACAAAATCCAAAAGAAGTATGTATTTTTATTTTATATTTTGCAGAAATTTCTGAAGATGACGTAACGAGGAGTGAAATAATTGGTGAGTACAACAACATAGTATTATGTTAACTACTCGAAAAATACTGAAAAATAATAATTTTGAATTCTAAATTATACATATAAACAACATTCTTATGTGTGAATTGAAGCAAAGTTTTGTGTACATATATATGTATATAAACAACGAGATCCATGCGGTTTATTTGCACTTATACAGCACGTTCTGCTAGTAAAAACAATAAAAAAAGTAAATATGAACTTTTTTCCAGAAACGCTCTATTACCGAGTTATATATCAAAATATTCTCTCGTGACTCCTTGGCAGGTGAGCTTAAACCAAGCTGAACTTTTAAAAACGTAAATTTAGTAGCTACTTTAAACGTATATCATCTAATTTGGTTTAGAACAGTTAGTTTAAATATATGTGTATTAAATATGGTAACTGGTTGATAAAAACTAAAAATCTACAAATATAGATTGTAGATAATGTATTTAAGAGAAAATTTTAAAAACTTAAGACGAACATAAGATAGTAGCAAGTTAAAAAAATTACATTTAACTTAGTTTAATGCATAGCTAATTTTAAAGTTAAAAACATTAAACTTAAGTTAAAATTAATTCTTTAACTTTGACTTTTAATAATTCAAAAAAAATTTTTTTTGGCTTGGGACATTAATAATAATTTTTTTTATAATGTATGTAAAATATGCCCCATGATCATTAATAACCTTGAAACACTCTTGTAACGTACTGCTTTATTTGTGCTATCTAGAAAAAAATAACGATACGGATGTTGTAAAAAAAGTAGAGTTGTAAATATGGTAAAAATGTACAACTGTTTTACCATATTTACAACTCTACTAGCATGTAACATATAAGAGTGTATATAATAACAACTCCGTTTTTGTTATTATGTATGTAGTAATATTCACACAATTATCCATCTTATTGAACCTTTTATGTAACCAGGAAGTCTTCATTTTTATTTACTACATTAAGAGTTGCCACGTCTACTTGATGTTTCTGAGCATCTTAGACTGCATCTGTATTTCCAGCATGATGGAGGTTCTCCCCACTTTCTACATGCTGCGTCACGTAAATATCACTATTATCTGGAATTTCACAAGAATCCATGTTATCTGCTAAATTATTTCTCATATCCATAAATGACTTGCTAGAACTTCCATTTCCCGCCCTTGCGCATGATGTTACATTATTTTATTCTGGATAAGATTCTGAAACAGTTGGTATTACATTGACTTTGACCTTCATTTATATAGAGAGTAGCATTTTGTGTATAATCAAAAAAATGCAAGTAAATAGCAACAAGTCTAATTTCGTCAATTTGTATTTTGTTGGTTTCAACATTCCCTTCCCACTGACATACAGTTTGCCTTCATATGACTTAGCTACATGTAACTGTGAGCCTCTGAAACAGGTTCAACATTTTAAAATATTTGGGCATCATTCTTGATGAAAAATGTACTTTTGAAAATCATGTAGCTCAGATCCATTCTAAAATAAGAACTTTTACTAGGACATTTTATTTCTTGATACATTTTTTGTGTGATACTTAACTGTTGCGCACTTTTTATTTTGCTCTGACCAATTCAAAGATGCAATATGATTTGATATGTTAGGGTGGCTCTTTCAAAACTTTAATTTACAGGTTGAGAGTAACACAAAATTATTTTTGTGTATTATCCTCAAGAAGAATGTAAGAATGTAAGAAGAGTAGGCGTGAGAGCTCTTTTCCCCTTTATAAATCTTTAATTGTCCTCCCTATCGAACACCTTTTCATTTTCAAGGTTTTAAGGTTGTTTTACATTAGGAGTGGTAATCGAGAAACACTTTTGAGTATATTTTTATTATACATGATTTGCTATAAGTGGTCTATTAAGGTTGCCCAAAGTCAATAAATCAATTTTCAAACGTTCTTTTCAGTATTTGGGACCTACATTTTTTAATAACATTCCTAATGATATAAGGAATATTATTTCCTTGAGTCTTTTTTGCAAAACTCTTTCTAACTGGTTATTGACAAATCCAGATATAGATTTTCTCAACTTCACCTTAATATGAATATAGTGAAATGGTAATTTTGCCTCTTCCACATCGAAATTCTTTTTAAACTTTTTTGTTTATACTTTACACTAAATCTATTTCAATACTTTAAGTTAGTCAAGAAAATATTATTTTAAGGCAGGTGCTTCAGGTTAGTGGCTAATTAATTATAATTGTGTCTATATTGTATATTCTATTGTAATCAGTTGTTTATTTTACAATCAAACGAGCTAGACTTAATTTTGTTTCTTTTAATTGTAAGTTAAATTAAATTTATCTTTCCTAGTGGCCACATTACTAATAACAGTGGTTACTCAATTCCCATTTTTTACTTTGTAAAAATTGTTATGTTTCTTTGAAGGAAAATAAATTCATTTATTCATTTATTTAATTAAACAGTCCAGCATGTTACAAGTAATCTCAAGAACAGTCAATAACTAAACAATGCTGGTTACTCTGTGACCAACCAAAATGTTGGTAACGTCCTTCGGGAAAATTAAACAGTCCAGCATGTTACAAGTAATCTCAAGAACAGTCTATTAACTAAACACTGCTGTTTACTCTGTGACCAACCAAAATGTTGGTAACGTCCTTCGGGAAAATTAAACAGTCCAGCATGTTACAAGTATTCTCAAGAACAGTCTATTAACTAAACACTGCTGTTTACTCTGTGACCAACCAAAATGATGGTAACGTCCTTCGAGAAAATTAAACAGTCCAGCATTTTACAAGTAATCTCAAGAACAGTCAATAACTAAACAATGCTGTTTACTCTGTGACCAACCAAAATGTTGGTAACGTCCTTCGGGAAAATTAAACAGTCCAGCATGTTACAAGTAATCTCAAGAACAGTCAATAACTAAACACTGCTGTTTACTCTGTGACCAACCAAAATGTTGGTAACGTCCTTCGGGAAAATTAAACAGTCCAGCATGTTAAAAGTAATCTCAAGAACAGTCAATAACTAAACACTGCTGTTTACTCTGTGACCAACCAAAATGTTGGTAACGTCCTTCGAGAAAATTAAACAGTCCAGCATGTTACAAGTAATCTCAAGAACAGTCAATAACTAAACCATGCTGTTTACTCTGTGAGCAACCAAAATGTTGGTAACGTCCTTCGGGAAAATTAAACAGTCCAGCATGTTACAAGTAATCTCAAGAACAGTCAATAACTAAACACTGCTGTTTACTCTGTGACCAACCAAAATGTTGGTAACGTCCTTCGGGAAAATTAAACAGTCCAGCATGTTACAAGTAATCTCAAGAACAGTCAATAACTAAACACTGCTGTTTACTCTGTGACCAACCAAAATGTTGGTAACGTCCTTCGGGAAAATTAAACAGTCCAGCATGTTACAAGTAATCTCAAGAACAGTCAATAACTAAACACTGCTGTTTACTCTGTGACCAACCAAAATGTTGGTAACGTCCTTCGAGAAAATTAAACAGTCCAGCATGTTACAAGTAATCTCAAGAACAGTCTATTAAGTAAACACTGCTGTTTACTCTGTGACCAAGCAAAATGTTGATAACGTCCTTCGGGAAAATTAAACAGTCCAGCATGTTACAAGTAATCTCAAGAACAGTCAATAACTAAACACTGCTGTTTACTCTGTGACCAACCAAAATGTTGGTAACGTCCTTCGGGAAAATTAAACAGTCCAGCATGTTACAAGTAATCTCAAAAACAGTCAATAACTAAACACTGCTGTTTACTCTGTGACCAACCAAAATTTTGGTAACGTCCTTTGGGAAAATTAAACAGTCCAGCATGTTACAAGTAATCTCAAGAACAGTCAATAACTAAACAATGCTGATTACTCTGTGACCAACCAAAATGTTGGTAACGTCCTTCGGGAAAATTAAACAGTCCAGCATGTTACAAGTATTCTCAAGAACAGTCTATTAAGTAAACACTGCTGTTTACTCTGTGACCAACCAAAATTTTGGTAACGTCTTTTGGGAAAATTAAACAGTCCAGCATGTTACAAGTAATCTCAAGAACAGTCAATAACTAAACACTGCTGTTTACTCTGTGACCAACCAAAATGTTGGTAACGTCCTTCGGGAAAATTAAACAGTCCAGCATGTTACAAGTAATCTCAAGAACAGTCAATAACTTAACACTGCTGTTTACTCTGTGACCAACAAAAATGTTGGTAACGTCCTTCGGGAAAATTAAACAGTCCAGCATGTTACAAGTAATCTCAAGAACAGTCAATAACTAAACACTGCTGTTTACTCTGTGACCAACCAAAATGTTGGTAACGTCCTTCGGGAAAATTAAACAGTCCCGCATGTTATAAGTAATCTCAAGAACAGTCTATTAAGTAAACACTGCTGTTTACTCTGTGACCAACCAAAATGTTGGTAACGTCCTTCGGGAAAATTAAACAGTCCAGCATGTTACAAGTAATCTCTAGAACAGTCTATTAACTAAACACTGCTGTTTACTCTGTGACCAACCAAAATGTTGGTAACGTCCTTCGGGAAAATTAAACAGTCCAGCATGTTACAAGTAATCTCAAGAACAGTCTATTAACTAAACACTCCTGTTTACTCTGTGACCAACCAAAATGTTGGTAACGTCCTTCGGGAAAATTAAACAGTCCAGCATGTTACAAGTAATCTCAAGAACAGTCTATCAACTAAACACTGCTGTTTACTCTGTGACCAACCAAAATGTTGGTAACGTCCTTCGGGAAAATTAAACAGTCCAGCATGTTACAAGTAATCTCAAGAACAGTCTATTAACTAAACACTGCTGTTTACTCTGTGACCAACCAAAATGTTGGTAACGTCCTTCGGGAAAATTAAACAGTCCAGCATGTTACAAGTAATCTCAAGAACAGTCTATTAACTAAACACTGCTGTTTACTCTGTGACCAACCAAAATGTTGGTAACGTCCTTCGGGAAAATTAAACAGTCCAGCATGTTACAAGTAATCTCAAGAACAGTCTATTAACTAAACACTGCTGTTTACTCTGTGACCAACCAAAATGTTGGTAACGTTAACACGTACTGAAACTAACGAGCATATGAAGAGTAATCTCAAGGACAGTCTTTAACAACAAATACTGCCGTTTACTTTGTGAACAACAGAAAGGCTTAAACAAAAAACTACATACGCTCTGCACTTTACTTTCTTACAAACTAAATGAGTATCCACCAAATAAATTACTGAAGGCACACAAGACTCCATAGTATGGCTTTTGAAATAATAAGCGTGGCATAATTATTTCTTTCGGATTTTAAATTGATGGAGAGCGGTTTACGTAATTTATAATTATTTTAAACTTTATACGTTGAAAACAATAAGCGATGTTTTAAAAGGATGGTGTTCCATAACATTACAAATTTACAAAATATTTGGAAATTAAATTTTACACTCTTTGTGTTGATAATTGTTTGAATTATCTCATTTCATACTTCATTATGTGAATCATATGTTTTTTTCTAACTTTAACTGTTTAACATTAAATAGGTGATCATGTTATTATAAGGTATTATGGCAGAGGTTTATGACCATAAAAAAATACATGTTAATGTAAGGCATTTATTAATATCTTTATCTATTTACTCTAAATATTGTGGTATTATTTTAATTATATATCCTCATAATTAACATTTTATACCAATATATACATATTTGAACGATACAACAGATTTTATTTGATAGATGGTGCAGTTCACGGTATATTGTGATACATATTTTATTTGATAGATGGTGCAGTTCATGGTATATTGTGATACATATTTTATTTGATAGATGGTGCAGTTCATGGTATATTGTGATACATATTTTATTTGATAGATGGTGCAGTTCACGGTATATTGTGATGCATATTTTATTTGATAGATGGTGCAGTTCACGGTATATTGTGATGCATATTTTATTTGATAGATGGTGCAGTTCACGGTATATTGTGATGCATATTGTATTTGATAGATGGTGCAGTTCACGGTATATTGTGATGCATGTTTTATTTGATAGATGGTGCAGTTCACGGTATATTGTGATGCATATTTTATTTGATAGATTGTGCAGTTCATGATATATTGTGATACATATTTTATTTGATAGATGGTGCAGTTCACGGTATATTGTGATACATATTTTATTAGATTGATGGTGCAATTTATGGTATATTGTGATACATACTTTATTTTATAGATGGTGCAGTTTATGGTATATTGTGATACATATTTTATTTGATAGATGGTGCAGTTCACGGTATATTGTGATACATATTTTATATGAATATTAAAATTTTTATCGTGAATATTACAATATACAAGATCAGAATTTTTAAATGCATCCTAAAGATAGGTAAAAAAAATATTATTGCCTATAATATTTCAATTTATAGAATATCTAAATATATTTGTTTTACATTTTATATTTAAAATATATTCAACAGAGATAGTATCGTTAAAAAGGGTTATATGGTGCAGTAATATGTTTTAATTCAAACTCTTAAAGAAGTTCTATAAGTTTATTTTATGTTGAGTTTTCAAAATTCTTGATTCTCTTACTTCAAGAAAATAAGTTTCTTTAGTTGTATTGAAGGTTTAGGTCACAAGGATGCAACATTTTCTTTAATACTTCAACCCTGGTTATTAAAAACCTGTGTATTAAGTTCTACCGTTAAGGGTGTAAGGATTATATTTGTCTACCCCTGCAAATCAACATACAATTAAAAATAACTCGTTTTTTCAAATTTTGCATACGATGTTTTTGTGAAATATAATTGCTATACAATGTTTCCATATTAACACAATTAACATGCATTATATTAAATAAATATTACTTGCTAAACAACATGTTGATAATACGATCCTTTTTATTAAGGTTGGTAGTCTTGTTTAGTAAAATAATATAAATATATGTTTTATGTTAGTTTATATACAAATAAATTTTAAAATTGAATTCTTTGTGGTAATTTTCACACTATACTGTATAACGAAACTCAGGAAAATATAATTTAAACAATATCCATGTGCATGATACATAATATGTTTGTTTATTTTATTTATATTGAAAACACGAAATAAACGTAACGATATTGAAGAGTATAAATAATTGTTTTAATTTTGTAATGCAATTTTAATATAGGAAGTTTGTTAAATATTTACGATGTTTTTATAATTTTGATTTTATTACTTTACAACTAATTATTATATTTTAACATTATACTACGACAAATATTTTAAATACTAAATTTATTAGTAGACATGCATATTGGAGTTTGACTGTATGAAAACTTCCGTTTGCAAGTATTTTACAAGTACTACTTTCACTGTAAGTAATGTAAAATAAATGTATTATAGGTCAATTACCTTCAATCAGCCAGTTATCTTGTACATTTTCTTGGATTACATGTTTCGGCTTATTATTTTTAATTAAATTTTTGATGATCTTTTCATTTTTTTTAAAGCTGATGATGGCATAGAAAGCCGAAACATACGTTTCCAAGAGCATTTAAAGGATCACTGGCAGATTGTAGGTAGTTAATCTATAATACATCGATCAAAAGTGATTTATAAAAACAATACCAAAATGAAATAATTGTACTCAAATTACAGTTGTACGACTTATATTCGTTACATTCATTACAAGTTCATGTTATTTATTCCAAATATTAATTTTATGTACTGTCTATTCACTGTTCGAATCTTATGTTTATATAATATGCTGTAAATACTTTCTACGTATTACGAAATTGGTACATGTGTTGTCCATTACTTGAACTTCTTATGTACTTATTATAGTTATTCCATATCCATTGTGTGAATTATAGACTTGTATTAGTATCTGATTCAATTAATGATGTGTATACTTGTATTGTGCTTGTTATAATAACACGTTACGTGGTTCGGATTCCACATAAAGCTCTAGGTTCCTTAGTTGCCCTGGCTATTGGGCTATTAATAACTGGCCCTTTCTGAGGACCAGTCGAACTAGTCCGACTAAAAAGGTCATACACACGCATTTTACATTTATATAATCATTTAAATCATTAACTTAATTTCAAACGCTAATGAGGTACGTTAACAGACAACTCTAAATTGCCTACTAACATGGTTAGTTTCAATTGCCCAATTTAAGACACAATGTAAATAAATGTAATTAAGTAGCTACAATAAAGCAAATTATACCTGTTATGATAACACTGCCCCTTGATTCTAGATACTATCAGCATTTACGCAAAAGTAATCGAGTCCCCTCCTGCAAGGGTAATAGAAAACTTTAATTTATAGGCTAATCCCTGTCACCCCTGGAATATAATTGAATGGCAGTTAGTTTTCCAATACATAGAGCCAGAACTTTCCTGAAGTGGTGGCCAGAATTACTTCGATCTCCACCCAGAAACATTATAAAACCTTCTGGAATCGTAGAGGTGCCTTTTACGAAGGCACTTATCAGCCGACGAGTCAGTCAGTTGGTGGCATTGTGAATCTTTAGTTTTTGGCCTGAAGTGGATGACATTGTTTAACGGTGGCAGTTCAGGAACAGTAAAAGATACTGTCTGGACTAAATATCGTTTATGATGGAGTAACATTCATTATTTTACTATAAGTGGTTACATTTTAAGAATTGAAATAGAGTCTATTTGATCGTATAAGTTTGTACATATCTGGAAGTGTAATTTAATTTAACTAGTAGGCTCAAATAAAAGTAACAGTTAAATAGAATTCATCTCATGGGGTTTTTATGAATTAAATACAATAACCACTTAAAAAAGACCAAATGTCCTTTTGGTCTGAACATATTTTTCCGTATAATAAAGTGTGTTCAGTTTAAATTGGCAAAACAGTGTCAGATCCGTAGCCAAAACTTTATTAGTTATATAAACAATATACTTAGACATGAAACGTTTTGGTGTAAAATTTTAGTACGGCAACAATATTTGTTATAATATAGATAGTACTTCTTATCCCATAATATTGGTGGAATAACTTCAGTGAGTACAAAAAACTTCATGCTAACTTAACGCTAAAGGAAGCCTTCTGTATGGTAGAAGATTTAGTATAATATGCTCATATTAGATAAGTATACTGTATAATTTATTTTCTATTTATGGTAATAGATTAATTATTTTAGTGTGATTTGAATGTTTGTGAACCTATTTCCTTGAGAAAACGTTGGCTCAGAATGTAGTTTATATTCTCAAACAACTATTTTAAAATCAAAATTTGTCACAATCAAAATTGTTATTCTTTTTATCTACGTATATGTATATGATTGTTAATTTGTCTATTTCATTGTAGATAATGAACAGTTAGTTTTCCCTAAAAAAATATTCCATCAACTTTTAGCCCAAATAACGTGGTTATAACGAACAAAAGTAGAGGTTGGTAACTAATTTTCCAGTCCCTTTGATCTCAAGACGCCTTGTTTTATTTAAATTAACTCTCAAAGATTCTCTGAGTTTTATCACACAAATTTAAATTTACTTGAGAATAGGGATATGGTTATGATTTCTCATATATGTCTAGTATATGTAAAGTAACCTTTTGTATTATATACAGAAGTGAATGATATATAATAGTAGATTACTTAATAGTCTACACTTTGAAAATGCTTTTTGTTTTTTTCAGGCTGCATGATTGATTGAAACAAAAAAATCTCAGATCAGAAGAGATTTTTTTTTTGCAAACTTTTTTACTGCAGTTCAGTCAAACAAAAAATAGCTAATTACTCTTAAATAAATGTTTACTGTCGTATATATAATATTTATATAATTTTATAAACTTTAGGTGTGTATAGTAACCGTTTATGCTGCTTCAAATGTTGAATTGAAGTTCAATTTATTCTAGATTTGAACCAGCTTTCATCTATCTGATTCTGCAATGTACGTAGTTAGGGATATACAATCAAATAATTGGTAGATGTATAATTTAAATTTTTTATCTATTTTTAAATGAAACGTTAAAAGAAATCTGAGAACGGAAGATAGTGAACACACAACAAATTAATAAAAACCAATGATGCAATAATTTGGTTCCAATACAGTTGTATATCTTATTATAAAATCAGAATGCTTATATTTCACCTTACAAATGAAATATGCATATATGCTAAAAACTAAATTAGCCAGTATGTTAGGCACTAACAATATGAGATATATATTTCATATTTGTGTGGTATGTTAGATTCCAACATAGTTTGACATAGCTCAAACAGAGAACTACATAATGGCGTAGATGAAATTTGGGTGAAATAGTGAAAGTCTTATTTTGATTTCGTATAACTGAGACTTAAGGATGATTGGCCTATTTTTTAAATAGTGGTTATTCAAAAAGATACTCTATATAGGATCACCAACAACCAATGTTATCATGAAATCAAATAAGAATTATTCATCATATTTTTTACATTTGTAGTAATAAAATGTTAGTAAAACGTACGTTTTAATAGTACATTGACTGTTTAAAATTATTTTTTTAAGTATTATGTCTCAAAAAAATTTTTAGTTACGTGTTGAGAATTATTTTATTAAAATAACCAAACTGGTTGGTCTTACAAAGTACGTATTAAAACAGTCACGTGTCGGTCTTCATGCTGGCTAGAGTATTGAGATCGTTATATGTGAGAGTCATATGACTATCTTAATACTCTTAATGTCTTTTTAAGAACGTTACATTAAATACTTACTACCCTATGTCATCAAATTATATCAATACATTACGGTGTACTGACGTTAAAATACTGATTCATGATCGGTGTTAAAATTGACGAGTAGTGTAACACGTTGTACTGTGGTTAGGTACATATCAAATTTACATTTCATCAGTTCAAACCCAGCTTCAGCTTACACTGTGTAACTATTTACTTGTACTTGTTTCCACGAAACAATACCTGTGTCGCTGATTTTTACTAATGGAAAAAGCAGAAGGGTACATTTTATTTTTACTTTTTTAAATAGCTTCAATAATATTGATTTTTTACAGGGCGTACAGTACATTGAAGGACATATTTCCTTCAGAACATATCCAGTTACATTAAAATACTGGACTACATAAAAAAAACATTAACGTTAGTATAAAAACAATAATATAGTTAATTAAATATATTATATGTATAGTTTTACAAAACTATTTACCATGAGGCCTAGGGTGAAAAAGTTTTACAAATATTAAACATTTTACAAAGGGTTATTTAAAAAAGAGTACCATTTAAAGGCAATTAGTGATAAATTACTTTCAGAGTAAAATACTGATAGTGGTTTATATAGAAATTTTACTAATTTATGATACGATAACATAAAAGGTTATATCTAATTACATTAATTGCAAATAATATAATATCAAAGATATTAGACACGCATTTTTTGTAAATAAATAGAATTTAAAAAAACCAAACAATATTCTTATTAGTGCCAGTAAAGTTATATAGGACGTTATTAAAAACAATGGGTTGTATTTAAGGAAAAACAAAACAGTTGTTCTTGAGAACGTTCTGTTTGCAAAGCATTCCTTATTTATTAGTCTCACTAACTAAATTGCCATCGTTTCTTATTTACTTTTCATTGAATGTTGAAAGTTTATTGGTTTTAAATGTATTGAAATTTTTCGTTCTAAATATAACTATTAATTTACTAAAGATAATTATTTTCTTTAAGTCATATTTCATTAAAATAGACATAAAAAATTTACATAATATTTTTTATCGAAAGACTATATTGTATTTCAGTTTGGTAATTAAGTAAATTGAATGAAGCAAAATTAATATAAAAAGTAGAGTAATAAATATTACAATTAAGAAAACTACATGACATCCCACTAGGTTTCTTACTTTGCCAAATCAAAGTTAGATTCAACATGATCGTTCAGAACAGTAAAATCTAAAAGTATTTGAACCATACATAAGAAAAGTATTATATTATTTCAGAGACAATTTAGTGGAAGGACTTCATACTTAGATATACCTAATGATGTACCAAAAAGGAGTATTTTTATGAAATAATAATACATCATCTTCAAACAAACTAATGTGACATTTTATGTAGTCTTAACTTGTTATAATAACAAAACATTGTTCTTATGTTATCTAATAATATCTAATATGCAGTATTAGACAAGATGTAATAAGATAATTAAAAATCTTTATAGACGATGGAAGATTTAAGGGCCTATAACATATATTGTATTTAACATTATTAATGTTAATGATTCAAAACATATTTAAATATTAATGAATAAAAGTGTATGTATATTCCTAACATCTTAAATTAGGTTACTAAACATAGTGTCCAATGCTTGTAAAGAAAATATAACAAAGAACATAACGTTTTTACTTTAACACAAGATGTCAGCTTATCTTAGATTTGTTACATGTTAGACTAAAAAAATACTAATAAACTATAAAAAAGCAATGCGAAAAATTTAGAGAGATTGTTATAATTTTTTTATATCTAAATGTATGAGTAATAGTTGTATAATCAGCACAGATTTAGAAGAAAACTATTTTTATTTGAATTAATAGTGTAAAATGTTCAATAAATGTGTCAGTTATTCTTAATAATGTCTTTGAAAGTAATGTAAATTACGAATAGAGAAGTGTACCATAAGATTTATTTTGAGAATAATACAATGAAATTCACATAATCTTATTTAAATATGTACAAAAATAATTACTTAATACGTTACTTCTTAATTAAAAAAATCTAGGAAATTTATTCTATTATAAATGAATATGTCCTCCTTGTTTTAGCATCAAATGTAAATAATTGCTAATCACTATGGAATAAAATTAAAAGTATACGGCAGTAATCATATTACTTGAAAGAATGAATAATTAGTTATCAAACTTTTAACAACATTGTAAGAAGCGTCATTATGATTGTTTACATTATAAAAACTCTGCTTTCTAATTATTTTTCAATTTAGGGTAAGATAAAAAATAATTAATCTCTGACGGAAAGAGGAGTTATTATCAGTTCTTATCATTATCGTCACAAATACAAATTGCTAATCTTGACTCCCTAAGTTTGTTAATTCTTTTCTTATTTATAATAAACTCAATTAGTCATTCATAATAATTTATAGTAGAGTACTATATGTTATTGTTATAATAGTAGCATTAAATAAATAAAGTTCCAGATAAATTTGAAGTTTTAAATAACTTAACAACAATTATGTTTGGCCTATCAGGTGTACTTAAATTGTACAGTACAAGTATACGTCACACAACACAATTGTACCACAATATAAGCACAAAATAAACAAATATATCACAATAGAAGTAGAAAATGCACAAATATAGTACAATATAAGCACAAAATACACAAATATATCACAATACAAGTACAAAATTCACAAATGTATCACTTAATAAGCACAAAATACACAAATATATTACAATACAAGTACAAAATGCACAAATATGTTACAATACAAGTACAAAATGAATAAATATTATGGTAACCATAATATTTGTCCATTTTTTGCTTATATTGGAATATAATTGTGCATTTTGTACTTGTATTGTAATATATTTGTCCATTTTGTAATTGTAATATATTTGTGCATTTTGTACTTGTCTTGTGATATATTTGTGTATTTTGTGCTTATATAGTGACACATTTGTACATTTTGTACTTGTATTGTGATATATTTGTGTATTTTGTGCTTATATAGTGATACATTTGTACATTTTGTAGTTGTATTGTAATATATTTGTGCATTTTGTACTTGTATTGTAATATATTTGTGTATTTTGTGCTTATATAGTGATACATTTGTGTTGTTCGACGTTAATTTATACTGTATATGTACCAACACGTATTATGCTAATTAAAAAACTATTAAATTATACATTAATTTAGTAAGTACATATTTCATACTGTCAATTCGAACAACTTTACTGAGTCATTATATTTCATAATATTAACCAATAATGCATAATTTTAATTTACTTAAACAACTAAAGATTTCCTACAATGTTATTTTCGAAGCTAATTATTATCTTTGAAATAAATGGAATATTTACACGAAAGATAATTTATTAACCTTTATAAATAACAACTAAAAGAGTTATTTCTTAAAATAATATTTTAACCTTAAGTTTTCTTTTATTATTTAAAAAAATAGATTTATATTTTTAAATTTATACACTTATATTTTGTTTAAAAAAACCAATTAAATCTTTTATATATATATATATATATATATATATATATATATATATATATATATATATATATATATATAAATTACCCTCGCAAATAAGTTTTAGGAAAAGTTGTTATGAGCTGTATGTTCATGAATTTTAGATTAATTTTTAAGGTTGAATAATTTTATTGTTCATAAAATGTAATATTAAAATATTATTAAAATAATAATTATTTAAAGCAGTATAAAAATATATATAGAAAATAAAATAATTATTATTTTAAGATTATTTTAATATTACATTTTGTGAACAAATAAATTATTCAACCTTATAAATTTATCAAAAATTCATGAACTTACAGATCATGACAACTTTTCCTAAAATTTATTTGCGAGGGTAATTTTTAAAGTAAAACCCGTTGTCAAATAGCGCAAGAGAAACTTTATTTATGGATATGAATTATATCACAAACTAAAATATGAAAATTTTTTCACTTTTCTATTAACATTGACATACTTTTTAAGTCATGGTACCAGCTTTTTGATCCCATCATCAAAGAACTCTCCCGCCTGACTGTTAAACTGGTTCGTAATTGTTTCTTTTAACGTGTCATCATTTTCCAAGGGCTTTCCACCGAGAAATTCCTTAAGTTTTTGAAAAAGATGAAAATACGATGGTGCTAAGTCAGGACTGTATAGTGGATGATCCAGTATTTCCCAACGAAACTTGTCCAATTGCGTCTGTGTCCTTGCCGCAACGTGAGGCCGAGCGTTGTCGTGAAGCAGAATGACGCCGCTAGAGAGCAGACCCTTTCGGTGGTTTTGAATAGTGTGCCTTAAGCTTCAATAATGTTTTGCAATATCTTTCAGCATTTATTGTCATTTCGTGGCAGAAACTCTATCAGAAGAATACCCTTTCGGTCCCAAAAAAACCGAGGACATGAATTTTCTTGTTGAAGGTTCTTGCTTGAATTTTCTTAGTTTCGTCGGGGAGTTTGAATGATGCCATTCATTGGATTGACGTTTCGTCTCAGGAGTATAGTACGCAACCCACGTTTCATCAATCTAAATATAATAGTATCCCAAAAATAATTATGTAAAAGAAACATTATGGTTTCACCTACAGTTAACTTTTCACGAGGATGTATAATGTAACTCTTAATAATAATAAATATTTCTAATAAAATAAAAACAGAGGATCAGCTAATTCAACATATATTATTTGTAAATATTTACTAATAAATAATTAAAGTATAAGAAATATGTTAAACAAGGCATGATTTAAGTACTGAAATATACCTTTATTTTATAGGGTATTCAATACTTAATAATATTACTTTACAACTCAATTGGTGAAAATTAATTTTATTTCCATTCAAACATACAATGACGAATTTAAATAATTTGTTTCTATTAATATTATGTAATATTTAGAAAACATTGTTATTTAAATAACGAAATAATTCTTGCTATCTTATGCATAGATGCAAACTTTCTTAATTTATATAACAAATATAAATTTTAAACAAGAATCTCCGATTAGAATAATTAAGGTCACAATATTATCGTAGACTGTAACAAGTTTTTCCTACCCCGTCAGCAAGCTCTCTTGTGACTTGTCTTATCTCAAATTTGTGTTAATCTACAATCCTTAGAATACGAAGTATGTACCAATGTAACTCTAGTGACATTGGTCTTAAAATAACTTAATTTAATATTTGTCATGTACATAAAAAAGAAATATTTCCCATTAGCTTGTAAATAAAATAATCAACATATGTTTTACCATAAGCTGGAGGTTGGACAAATAGCAAGGGCACAAATTCCAACTTCTAACATTATAATGAAACGTATTTTTAAGAGTGTCGGTATAAATTGGGGCTATAGGAATGTGGTGAGTCACCAGAAGTAGATGTCTAAAGTGGGTGTTAATATTGAATAATATTTAAACTTTTCCCCATCTTGTCGATTGGCTTCTTAAGAATGATAAGTGATAACGTATATGAGGTTGTAATATACGTACTACTGTTTTAACGCACCCGCCCACCCATACACGCACTGTAGTATTGACCCACCCGCCCACCCATACACGCACTGTAGTATCCTGGGCTGACAGGAGATATATACAAATGGAAATGGGTGGGCTGCCTGGATGTATGTGTGAAGGGAAGTGGGTGGGCTGCCAGGAGCTTGTGTGAAGAGAAGTGTGTGGGCTGATAGGAGTCATTTTTTAAGGGTATCAGGTGTGGGCTGACAGGAAGTATGTGTGAAGGGAAGTGGGTGAGCTGCCTGGAGTAATGTTTGAAGTGATGTGGGTGGGCTGCTAGTAGTAATGTTTGTAGGAACGTGAGTTGGCTAACAGGAGTCATGTGTGAAGGGTAGTGGCTGGGCTGCCAGGAGTCATGTGTGAAGAGAAGTGGGTGGGCTGCCTGGAGTCATGTGTGAAGTGAAGTGGGTAGGCTAAAAGGAGTCCAGCAGGCTGCAGGAGTTAGATAAATTGCATCAATATTACGATATGAATATATTTTGAAAGTATTAGATATATTTCGTCTCGTACAAAAGCAATATTATAAACTATATACCCTGAAAAATACTGCCATATTAACAATAAAATCATCACTATCTTTTCGTAATGAATTGTGTCATAGACACGCGAATGTCTCTAACAGTGTGATATGTATACTGTAATAGTACTCGATAGTGTAAACACAAATCAGCTGACACGCTCAATCCTCGTTAAGGTCCTACAATAACCCGCCGCGTAACATTGATTGTACACCCACTATTTACAAACATATTATGTTTCCAAACTCCCACACATGTTTGTTACACATGGATTATTCTTTCATACCAAGGCACACTGGGATGGGTAGAAAAAGGAATCAACTAATAAACTCATTGAATATTAATTTAATAAAATATTTTTTAAATATTTAACTATTTTTAAACAGTTAAAATGTATATAAAACATGAAAATTGATAAAATAAAAAATACTAACTGGAAATAAAACTCAATCATTGGACTATCCATTAGGTATAATCATGATAAGGGATTAGCAGACAATTGTTTTTATTTAAATTATCTTACAATTAAAAAATTAAACTTATCACTCAGGGAGTCCAAATTACTCAGAGGGTTGATACTTGACCACTTTTCAAAAAACGAGTGATAGAAAATGGTGATAATACAGATCCTCAGATTTAACATTCTTCTATGTACTCATTACCTTTATCGGTGTTACATGATTTTAAGGATCTCTTATTTGCTAGATTTGGGGTTGACATAATTAGATCACATAAAATTTATTACATGTTTACGCACTTTGTGCCCTCAATAATCAGATATCAACAGTTAATTTTTTAGTTATAGCTTAAACTAGACTCTAATACTAGCCTTCAGTAATGCAAAAAAATTAGTGTTACACAAATAGGAAATCCAAAAATAAACTTAAATTGACATGAACTAACTGTGCTATTTTCTATTGGTATAATTTATATTATTATGTTAAGGATGAACTCCAAATGCAAGTCTATTTATAACTTATTACTCCAGTAGATATATCAAATATAAAATTTATATTCATATAATTTACCAATACAAACATAGTTATTAGTATGACAACATTAAATATTGCAGTATTTGGATGCCATTTGAAGAAATATCATGCAAAGTGAATATGAACAAACGTTAACCTAACCTAACCTAACCCAACCTCCATAAAATAATCATTAAAGTAAACTCTCTCAGTCACTTTAATGATAATTTACAACACAGTTTCTGGTTCCAATCTGGGTCTGTTGAGCGTTCGGTATCTATGTTACATCATGTTTGCAATGAACAAGAATTTTCCGGATTATATCATAAAATTAATGTATCAATCATGACAGATCGGGAATCATTTCAATTTAACCTAATTTAAAATCAAATAATCTTAAAAAACGTAAAATACTGTGCATATATAAAAAACTCATTTTTCAACCTTCACAAATTTTAGTAAATTGTGGTGTTATTTATATAAAATGAACTTTTAAAATGATTTGGCAACATACAACCATTTTATATTTACTCATAGTTTCATTTAGTTTAAATATTAATTTAACTTATACTCTATTCATTAGTTAACTAAAAAAATTTTTTTGATAGAAATATAATTGTAATTAGACTTTATTTTAAGTTCTGATAGTGCCATAACTGGATATAAGAACTTATTTTAAGTTGAAAAAACCTTTTTAAGTTACAAGCATGGTTTAGCATATAGTCCATTTAAAAATTGTGTGGTAAAATAAGTTATTTTTTTATTGAATATATCCTTTTCTTTCCGTTTTATTTTGACCTGATTTAATAAGGCTTAATTTAGATGAAGAATAGTTTTATAAAATATAAAACATAGTTATTGCAGTTGTAGATAACATCTTAGTAAAAGTCAGTGACAAATTCAGCAGATAACATTGGTTTATTTTTTTAACTCAATATAATGTACAGTGATATATGTGACACCATGTTTTACGCTAAAAAGTGATATACATAAATTTATATACCGTTACGGTACGTAAAGATGTACTCAAACTGTTTGTGCTGGAAATATATAAGTGCAGTATGATTTTCAACTTACGCTTTTTAAATGGTCCAACAATTTGTTAGATTTTCTATTATTTTCACATTTTAAAAATTTTTTATATATTTCTACATTTTTGTTAAAAATATTTAATAATAGTTATGGTAGTAATCATAATGTTTTATTATTTTTTAGAGTATCCAAATATTTGAAATTTTGAAGATAATTGAGGTTTATAAAGTCTGAACAAACCTAACCTAACAAAATTTGAAATTATGATCTCTTTGAAGTGTAGGTATAGGATGTACTTTGAGTTTACAAAGGCCAATTAAGTATTTAACATTTAGAAGTTTATGCAATAAATGTGTTAAAATATTTTTATAATGTTGATATATAATAATTTATTTTTATGTATGTATGTATATTTAGAGTAATACTTTTTATTTAAACCAGCATCATTCAGATAAATATCTTCGTAAATAAAAGGTAAAAGGAAATTGAACATAAAAATACAACAGAGTTTAAAATGAATGTAGAGTTAAACATACAATGTGTACGGAAACCATTGGTGTCGGATGCACCGTTGGAGATATCAATCAAACTGAACACCGTCTCAGACAGATAACACCACATATTTATCACCAGATCAGTAAACAGGGACTGATAACAACTCGACGTAAGATTGATGACATTCCTACTACTTGTTTATTCTCAACCTCAAGGCAAATTCAACAGTTACAAACCATGTTTAGTTATAATATACATTATTGGTATCAAAACTAATTATGATTATTTTTATTTATAATTTACAACATATGGATTGTTTAATATTTCAAATCAATGTTAGCTGGTCTATTTTAGTTAAAATACACAACCAGTAACTGATATTACATCATTTATAAGGTTAAATAATTTGTTTTCTGGAAAAAAAATGGCTTTCAGTTTAATCCTTTTTAACATAGTTTTGGAGCTTTCTATCAGCACATTTATTTGACCAATGCAATCATAATCAATTTAAATTAACCTCTTTTCTACACATATGCTGAATAATCTGTTTTATCTTCTGGTATATACATATCTCACTTGGTCTGAAACACATGTTTTACGTTGGTCCAATATCTACCTTTCTTTTTTTACTTTACTTTAATAATTTAAGTGTTTAAAACACTTATTATTTATATTTAAATTATTTGTTTACTATTTTTATTTAAATTCGTCGTAATAGTTGTTTGATTCCATATAATGTCATTTACTTCTGGAACTGTGACTGTGCAATAAACCACATTTTTCATTTAGAAAATATTTAGTTGTTTTGTATTATAGCTAAAAATGTTTTCTACTTTTCAAAACACGGTAGAGTATATAAGGTTTCCTAAAAGTCCCCCCCCCCACTTTTCACTTTTGAACAGAATGAAACAAACCAATACCCTTTGGGGGATAGTTATGTAATGACTAATGATGATTTTTGCACTATATGAGAACTTAACTCCTCAACCCAAAATGGGGGGAGGGTTTGGGGGCAAGTCCAACATTTAAAATAACCCCATCAAATGACACCTTATCTTACAGGTATTTTTAAAATAAGAACAATGCCAAAACACTAGAGGTCTATATCTCAATTCAGTAGAAAACTACAGCCTGTCAAAATTTAAACTAACAATTACCTTCAAAATAAAAAAATAATAAAACTCTTTTAAAACTGAAGCTGAAATAAGGTAAGTTTATAAACATTTAAAAACTCCAAACAAACAGATTATCATCAAGTAAGTACAAAGGTCATAAGTCCGAACAGATGAGTAAACGAAACCATTGATATTTTTAGCGTAACCTTTTAATAAATATTTGACAGGCTATATGTTTTACTAAATTGAGATAGATAGATACCTCTAGGTGTGACATTGTTCTTCATTTATAAATACCTTTAAGATGAGGTGTCATTTGATGTGGGTATTTTAAATGTTGGACTTACCCCCTAACCCACCCATTTTGAGGAGTTAAGTTCTCATATAGCGCAAAAATCATCATTAGTCATTACATAACTATCCCCAAAGGATATTGGTTTGTTTAATTCCATGCAAAAGCTACAAGGGGGGGGAGGAACTTTTGGGATATCTCTTATATCATACAATTTAAATTTTCCCTAAACTATTTAACAACATTTCAGTTAGAACTTAAATGACATTTTAATACTAGCCTATATTAATGCAACATAATTATTTTAGACAAACAAAAATAGATAAAAATATGAACTTATCTTAACAATAACTATATATGATCTTTTCTATTTATTTAAAATACTAGGGGACACTTTGTAGTTTTATTTCAGTATTACCCTATTTTTGGTTTTCAGAGTTTTTTAATACATCTCTTATTAATTGCCTTTTTTTAAATCTTGATGGTATATTTGGATTCAAAAGAAATATACCTTTAAATTGATACCCCACTTGAGTAGATAAGTTCCATTTTAAAACATTTTATATTTCCAAAAATGCATGCTTTTGGGCCCCTAATACCCCAATTCTTTACGTTTTTAGGCTAAAATTCATTGATAAGGTGCACGATTTTTACGTATGTAGAACTGTGAAGGTTGAAAATTGTAATCGAGATTTTCCTCAAGTTATGTCATAAATACTATTTCTTTTTGATTTTCCCATAGTAAAAAAAACTTTGGGGTGGTTTTACGGGTAAAAATAGACTGCCGTTTCGGAACTATGAAAATTTTTTCTAAATCCCTTATTATTGCACGCCTACAATATAAAACCAATCGTACTACAAAATGTCAGCCTGGAAGGTTTAGTGGTTTTCGAGAAACAATGATCAGTGGGGAAGCCTGTCACTGAAAATCTGTACTGCTAGGTCAGTCAGTGGGACCTCAAAAAATATTTTTTTTAACTACAGTATATTATATATATATATATATTTTTTTTTTTTTTTTTTTTTTTTTGATTTTTTATTATAATTATTGTATATTACCGCTGTCGATTCTATATATTCCATTTATACGTCTCTAAATAATTGTTTGATTATGTAAAATTTATTTGCTAATCAACATTTTAAACTATACTAGTCATTTTATACTAAGCCCGGGATGCCAGTCATGTAACAGTTGAACGGCTAGCCACTCACGTATATGCGTACGCTGCCCGTAATGTCAGTCAGTTATTTTTGACTTACAAGAAAGAAAATCCACTTTGGTTGTTCAGCTATGTTCTCTTGCTTCACTTTTTCGAAGACTATGATTGAAAACCTTTATTTCTTGAATGTTCCCAACTTAAGCTGGTTGTTAATGTAGTTTAGAAAATTATTTATGGTATTTGGCCCTTCCCAAGATCTATGTGTCTTATGAAATAGCGTGAAACTTATAATATAAATAAATTTATTTATAATTATTCAAATCACATTTTATGTATCTCATTTTATTGGCTTAACCATCTCCTGCAAATTTAAAGTGTTTACCAAATGTAATGTCTGTACATTAACTAGATGTCAATTGACTATAAAATTAAAAATATATAACATAAAAATGCCAAATACTTTACCTATTAGATTATCAATTAATTTACCTTTTAGATTTTAGTTAATTTTATGAACAGCTTTAGAAAATATGAAACACATATTTACAATTTAACATTTCTAAATGTATGCAAGCAGAAGTAAATAATAGAGAACCCATTTTATAATTACTAAATTATAAATATCTAACTGTCCATCAGAATATGGAGTCAAACAATCTAAGTTTCCGTCAACAATTCTTATTCTACTTTAATGGATCCAAAAAACTCTTCTTTCTTTAGATATATCAATAGGAGAGTGAACACTCCACAGTACACAGAAACACCTACACATAACTAAAAACTAAAACACTATTTGCGCCAGCTACCGCTAAACAACCACTCTTCTCAACGACAGGCATAGAACTGGAATTTGGAAGTTTTAAATCACTGTTTGGTGCGCACAGATTTTCTGTAACAATGTTTTATAACAAAGTAGTACAAATTCCTTAGAACTTTACTGACTCTGGATGGGAAACATAAAAGACGGTTTTAAAACAGATTGTAGCTGTTTTGTAATAAAGTTTATAAACATTTCATGTTGTATAACCACATGCCTTAACAACAGTTATAAAACATTGTTATATAAACAATATAAACAGCATTTGATTTTATGAAACTGCGTTCCTTAGTGAAAAGTTATATAGTATTGTTTTAAAAAGTGTTTTGTTTCATAATGTGAACGCACCTTAAATGATTCAACACTTATTAATGTTAGCATGTTCATACAAACATGTATAAATATCTATTACTTTATGATTATAATTGTTATAATACATTAGGCAAGACTAAATTAAAATCTCATTTTATTTTATTTGATGTCATTGAAATCTAAACTGTTATCAGTCCCTGTTCACTGGTTTCGTGATAAATATGTGGTGTTATCTGTCTGAGACGGTATTCAGTTTGATTGATATCTCCAACGCTGCCTCCGACACCAATGGTTTCCGTATACATTGGAATGTTTAAACTTTACGTTCATTCTAACCTCTGTTGTATTTTGTATGTTCCCCTTCCATATACCTTTTATTTACAATGAAATGTATCTGAAAGATGCTTGTCTTTTTAAAGAAGTATTACTTTATCCGTATATACCTAACTATTAACTATAATATATCAACGTTATAAAAACTATTTAATACATTCATTAGATAAAATAATTAATATTTAATGAGCCTTTGTAAACCTGTATATTACAACTACACTTAAATTAGATCATAATTTACAATAATTATGTTAGTTTAGGTTTATTCTGATATTAAAACCTCAAAAATCTTTAAAATGTTAAATATTTGAATACTCTTAAAAACAACAAAAATCATAAATATCACCATTACTATTAGGTATAATAACAAAGCTTTAAAATATCTGAAACATTTCGAAAAACGTTGCTATAAGATATTTTTGAGGTACGTGGACTTTGAACTTATACTTGTTTAAAAAAAAACTTCAAATACATGTTTAGAGTTTTTTAAAGTGTTCCCTCGTCTATAATCTTAAGATACTTTCATAAATCAATAATTTTATATAACTAACATATATTATCAATTCAATACAATAAGTTAATGTTAATGTCCTTTTATACAAATAAGGTTAGTTATTGATTTAATCTTCAAATAATAACGGAACGGATTTCTTCACTAACAAAGTAGTACAGAATGGCCATAAATCGGTGATATATTACAATCTCAAGTATCTATACTTCAACCCTATTTTTATTAGGTCACGATTGAAGGACCCTTCTTGTTAGGTTGAGGCTGGTTTTGCCGTACTTTGTAAACTGAACCGTTCACTTAAGGTACTTCATAAGGATAATTAAACTGAAGTATTTGAACTTTGTACAACATGATACGTGTTCCCACGTCACACAGTAAATTTACTTTAGTCAGGAGATAGTATTAGTTGAAGTAATAGAATAGTACTTTCATGATGAATAAGATTTTCCAAAAATAGACAGCTTCATCGTATGCATCACAATTTTTTTTCTACCTTGTACTTAATACAAAAAAAATATATAGTTGAGCGACGTTTAAGTATATAAATGAGACTGTCTGTTACGAAATAATGTTTGTGGGCTATAAAAAAATTACCATTTATATGATTGGTAAATATCTCAAAAAATTTGAAGACCAGAAAACTTTATTCTTTTTCCTCGTTAGGAGACTATATTAAAATTCATTTTTATTGTCTATATATGAGTGTATGTAAAGGTTATCTCAAAATCTGTGTTCTAGCTATACAATTTTTTATTCACACCTAACTTAGATTAATGTTTTCGAATTTCACTTCGTTTGGTTTCTGTATTTATGTTTTACAACACTATAATTCAAGAACAGTTTGACCGGTAATAATAGTTCTGCATTAATTAATTCTAAGTATGACATACACATAAAAATAGTAAAACACAAAATGGAATTGAATAAAAAACCTAAACCAAATTTTTAACTTTAACGTTTTTCGTAGGTGTGCAATACGAAAAATAAAAGCTACAACACATTTTATGTGACACCCTGTATATAAAATTGATATTTGTTTCTCTTTTTCATATTTATTACACATACAAATAAAAGTATAGTTGATGATTATAAATATAACTTTTAGTTGATGATAAAAATCTCTAGTTCTTTTACGGTTTAATATTTATTGTAGTTAGTAGAATTATTTCATATTTATTGTTCGTTTACTGTTTTGGAAAATAATGAATCGCTCTTTAGTTCACATTATGTTGCAAGTATAACTTTGTTCAACGAAAGATATAGAGTCCATGGGACATAAAACTTAACCTAGCACCACCACTGAGCCACCATTTAGGGAGGTACCAATTCGGTCACTTGACCTGGTATGTGAAATGAAACTTTTTCAAAATAAATCTAACTTTAATTATTAACAACATAAAATCTTAACTAAAAAGTGTGAATCACACACGTGTGTACATTCTTCAACAGTTTTTAGCCTAAATTATGATATTTATATAACAATAATGTAAAATTTTAAAATTGTTTTCATTGATAGACATTATGGTTGAAATTAGCAATTTTAGTAATCATAGCATGTATACAAAGACTCTTGTGGGAATCCAATTGTATTGGCAACTATTTTATTATAGATATATAAATATCGTTCGGTTACCTTTATTTTCTTATAACTATTTAAAATTCCTCTTCATAAGTCTTAAAACAATAAGATAAAATAAAACAAGTTATGTTTTGGAGTTTGATGTTCTAACAATTGGCTTGTAGTCGTAGAATTACCAAATTACGTGTATGGGTAGGTGGGAAGGCCATTACCGTCGTAAATTTTTAACATGTTACAATTTATGCTGTACTGTATGCTATTAATTTTAATCTTTCATATATATAAGTAGTTGCCATGCTATGACATTTTTATATAATCTAAGTAATATTTATTTTTTAATTCTTAGGGTGAAATTGGTAATAAATTACGTATAGAACGTTTATTACAAAGGCTGAGATGTATTTAAATAGTGTTAATGTTTAAACTTGTTTAAAAATAATAGAACTCCTTGTCAAGATGAGTGAATTAGTAATTTATAAATAGACGAACAATAATAATAAATATGCACATTTTAGTAAGGAGAGATGCCTAATAAAGACACAGTTTTTCTCGCCAACCTAAGCCGTTCAACTTTTATTTTGAAGGCTTATTATAAAGAACCACGGGAACGGCAGACGGTTAAATCTGTTATCTTTTTATCTTTATCTTTTTTTTTAATTTCACTAACTAGTTCACATAGGCTTGCAAGCCTGTGCGTGAACTTTATTCTGCGAGTGGAGCACCGACTGTTTGCTTGGAGGAAATTCGATCCTTGGACCCTGCCCACTACAGTCCGAAGCCTTATTCACTAAGCCACAACGTCGACATTTTTAGTTGCGCCGGAAATTGACCTGGGTCACCTGTTTTAACACCACCACCCCTCCTGCTTAACTACATCAATTGCAGTAAATGAGATGACCTCTAGTGTTACATGTTATCAATATGTTTCATATATATATTGAATGTTTTACCCAAATATAACAAAATATAAGATAAGATTTGAATTAAATACATAACAGGAATAAAATATTCCAATGTAAAAAAAGGCTATAATGAGAAATATGGTGTCATGAGAAATGGGTGAAACATGTTAGGTTGATTTATTACTATTTTGAAAGCATTTGTCTATAGCAATTTCAAATGAAATTTGCCTATATCTGATTATAATATTTAAAATATACCATTCTCCATTTATTTATAGATATTTTTGATTATATGCACAATATTTGACCGTAAAGTCCTTTAAGTACGTTGTATGCTTTATCGGAAATAATTCAATGGTATTAATTTAATATAGAAACAAAAGCATGATTTCAAATACACTTACCTCATATCACAGCCTAGTGTACCAAAGATAATTGTACCAAAGAAATATCACTAATTTGAACCCAATAAATATTTTAATACAACAAAAAATATATATAAACCAATCATCAGAAAAGTATTATCAGTATTAAGTAACGTTTCATAACAATTATGAGATTTACAAATGCAAAATTCTCAGTATATCTATGTGTTTTGTGAAGTGTTAAAAAGAATGTACGGACATTATTACTCAGGTTCAAAATAAAAAAGAATATATTTCCTATTTTTATGTTTTTAATAATATACGAGATGTATCTCACTGAATTGCACTAAAATAATTACTATTGGGATAACATTTAGATCGATATATGGTACCGATATTGTTGTTTGAACTATATTATATAATAGCATCATATAATAAATTTAAATTGAAAGCTAGTATGACTGTTATCACAAAGAAAAGCTACAATCAATATTGCACACCCTGGGTTATTATTGCGAATATATGTAAAATTTTAGTACAAATATAACCACATTAATCTCTTTTAAATACAGACACTATTGGTGCAGAGGGCAGACTTTAACTAAGTTAACTAGCAACAGAATGGAAATGAAAACGGAATACACAAGTACATGTAAATGAACACTTCATCTCCATGATAACTGAATTTAGAACGTAGAAGGACTGTCTGAGGGCAAGGACCTTTAGTGAGTTAGAAATATTACACTTATAACACTTAAAACTTAAATATTATAGTGATTCAAAGAGATAAACATGTATGTGACAGCATCTATGTTTAAAACTATTACATAATGTCTAGTTCCTACAATTATTGTTTAATATTGAATAAATTGACTAAATGTGTTATGTTATTATTTATTTACTGAATGATACAAACGAATTCTTTACGAACTGATCAATGGCAATTTATTAATGACATATATATATATATATATATATATATATATATATATATATATATATATATATATATATATAGACATACTCAGAGTCGTGTAGAGAATTGTGAACATTAGGATCTCACTTTTATATTCAACATTTCAAACAAGCAGTTTATAAGTTTATAACACACACACACACACACACACACACACACACACACACACACACACACACACACACACACACACACACACACACACACACACACACACACACACACACACACACACACACACACACACACACACACACACACACACACACACACACACACACACACACACACACACACACACACACACACACACACACACACACACACACACACACACACGTATAAATACACGTAACTATCAAAGGCCAGAACTGTGGGTCAAGGTACTACAGGGTATAGCAAAGCTCCAAGCTGCAGGACCGCCTCCTCAGGGCTTACGCGTTTTACGGCTGCCTTGAAGAACGGTCGGGTGATTTTTTATTGAATTTGGGCCACCTTCACCTCGGTGGTACGATATTCAAAACAAGTGCACTAACGGACATGACGAACCGTCGCAAAGGTCTGTATGTTGGCGTGTGTTGGTTTATTTACTCAATTTAATCTTTGTGCTCATATTTGATGATATTTAAATTTTATTTTATTCGGTTTGTATGGTAATTAAATTATTTATTACGTAATATTTAACATTTTTAACTTTTAACATATGTCATATTAAAAAATTATACCATAATGAGCTTTGTGATGTAGATATATGATTTATTAAATGGTTGTTATATATAAGCAGTATTTAATGGTAATTCTAGCTTTACCACTCGTATTATTATGTCTTTTCATTTTTACCGTTCTTATAGAAGTTGAACATACATTTATATGTTTTAAAGTTGATTTCTTCTATTTATAAATGTAGGCCTAAGTTGTACATTTTTTATTTCTCTTTTATTTATTATTAGTTTACTTTAAAATATAGAAAATCTGAAACATTTCTCTTTGAAATTCACAACAGTCAGTAGGCCTATACTTTTGATATTTATAATACAAGACTATATGTTCATAAAATCTCAGTTAATATTTTTAAATAATATCTGGCTTGACTACTTATAAATGTTTAAGGTTTAGAGATTGGTGACATTTTAGACTCAGGTGAAGAAATTTATTTCTATAAATTGAATCAACGTAAACTCTGACTGTTTCAATCCCCTTTTGCACTTAAAAAGGCAGCTTTATTTCCGATATTATCGTGTGGAGAAATATTTCTTTACCATATAAAACCATGCTAACCTAAAATAATTTATTTTTTATGCATTATTGGTATACCACAAATGTAAAGTTACATTTACAGTACGTGCTGAGTGGTAAACAATGCTTAAATATTATTAAATGCAAAGCATCTCCAAAAATGTTGGTTTGAATAATTAAGAACTCATTTGTTCTTAAAGAGATTAAATACCAAAGAAAAATACTTTCATACTACTAAGCTAAAGTTTTAAGAAATATTTATCTCTATATTTAATGTAAATATATAACATTATACCACTAGATATATGTTTGCCTAGTAACATATGTAAAAAACCATGATATTTCTTCAAGACAAAACCTATCACATACATAATAATGATTGGCGTGGATGGGACTAAAACAAAAGAGGATATATAGGATAAATTGGCCAACAACATCAGTCAGTATTAATATATAATTAATTAGTTTACATTTTTTTTGAAAGGCAACAAGCAAATATGTTCATCGTGGTTAAGTGATAAACTTTATTAGAAATTAAAACCTCTATCCTTTAACTATGTAACATTTGTAAATATAGTGGTTTATTATAAATTACGTTATTTCCATAGGATTACGAAATAACTTCGGTAGATGAACCAGTGATAAACGTTTTATTCAAACATTATTTTACAGTGCAGTTTCTTTGATGATTTTCAAAGTTTGAAAAATAACTACTTAATATGTTACATAGTATGAATTTATTTGGAATATTGCCAATATCCTAGCGACTTATATTGATTATATCTTGAAGTAAATAAAAAAAAGAAAAACTATATGTTTTTACATTATTTAATATCTAGGTCATATGTTCGGTCCTCACAATATCAATATAAAAATCCACTCAACGATTGTCATCAACAAAGACTCTAGAAGAGTCTGGAGTGTCTGTATTCGGTGTCAGTCAGGGTCCTGATGTTGTACAGGCCAAATGAATGATGATCATAAGGTCTCTCCCTAATTAGGGTAAAATATGACCAATACTACGTGGTTTGGAGTCCACGTAAAGTGGTAGGTGGCTGAATCACCGTATCTGTTAGCAATTAACTAAACGGTCCTCTATAATATACGCAAAAATCAGCTAGTAACTATATTACATAAGTCTTCCATACTCAAATTCAAATCAACTAATAATTTATTTTAGCGTTACAATACGCTCAAGCTGTGTCTAATTGTCAAATCTGAACAATAATAAAAATAATAATTACATATAGTTTAAAGTTAAATTAAAAAATATTATATAAAATGGAAGTAAAATGTGAGTACGAAATTATAGCTCGTACAGTAATTTTTGTTGTATATGACATTTACTTAAAAATACATATACAGTATACTATAAAATAACTTCATAATACTTTTTCAAAATATTTGTATCTATCGACACTTGAAATTACAAATGTTTGCTAAAGATTTTTTTCAGTAAACACCGAAGAAAGCTTTTGACATTTGGCCTCTACGAACTGACAAACCCTTACAATTTAGACAGTAACTCCCTCACTGCATGTCAAGAACATGAGGAGCCACTGACTCGGATAGGGTAGTAAAGCGTATCTCCCACTTCCCTCTTTACTTGATGATATCGACAGATTTTACGTAACTGTATGAAACGTAAAACTCATTGTTTATACAGTTGTTATACATGTACAATACTTGGAAACGATAAATTGGAGTAGATTTATGAGCACGTCCTTTATAAGGTGATTCAATTAAAAAATAAAATTAATGTTTTACTAAATTTTATAAGCATACTTAGAGAGATGTTTGAAGGATTTATATTTTACGTTTTCCAAATGCGTTCATAATCAAAGTGTTATGAACCATGACACAAAAGCTTCATACACTCATCAACTAGGTATCGTCAAATGTTGATTATCTTCAGGATTTTATTAATATGTTGCAATAGCTCTTTCACATATAAATATATTTTGTTGTAGTTAATGGGCTTAATATTTTGGAAAAAAGTAATTTTTGGTTAAAGGAACTAATACAAATCGAAATAATAATCATATTGGCCCTGTATTGGAAATAATATATAACAGAGAAGCAAAATATATTATCTTGTCTAATCACTTTTGTTTAGTACACATATATAATATACTTTTATTTTAATTTGTGTATTAAGTAAAATTGATTGGACAAGATAATATATTTTATTTCTCCATTATAAATCGAAATACTAAAATACATTAAGCATGTTATTGGTATAACCAAAATTGTTTAACAATAATACAATTATATAAAGGAACAATTTAAAACAAATGGTAAAACATATCTGATTGTAGAGTATTGTTGAAAATTATTGTGTAAAATAAAGTTATTACAGTATTAATCAATTAGTGAAATACGCAAAAGTCCCAAAAGATAAGTTAATAGAATAGTAAATTAATTATTGTTTGGAATGTTTGTGCCTTTGTATGGTTAGTTGTTAAATATTTGGAAATATGCATGGCCATTTTGGAAAATCATCCACTAGGTATGTAATTGTTATCTATTGATAAGAGCCTAACTGGGTTTGTTACCTCTTTTAACTAAATCAAACGCCTCAATCACCTAGTTCGTTGAGTATATACTAGGTAAAATTTGAATGTAAATTTTAAAAATATAATTTTTTTTTTTAATAAAAAAATTGAATATGATCCAACACAACCAGCTTAAACCTAAAATGTTATTTTAACAATATTTACAAATTAGTAATTTATTGTTCTAACAAAAGGTTTTCCTGTGGAGAAATATTGACTGAACTCTGAGGCAATATTCATATACTGAATTGGAAAAAAAACATGTTCCTCCATTTAAAAATTAGGATATATATATATGAATATATACATACATTTTCAATACATTATGGTCGTAGTGACCCACTCTAACATTTATGTTGTTATTTTTTTAATTGGTGTAGTCAGCTACAATGCAATATATTTATAAACTAAAAGACACTCCGAGACTCAAAAAGAATACATTACAGTGGAACTGGCGAACCACACATGTCGGTGATATTATTTATTTATTACTTCCAACGGTACAAAACCAATTTTACTTAATAATAAATACAAAACCTTCAAGATGACATAGTCTAGGAATGGTATAATAATAATTATGCCTAGATAATGACAAAATATTTTTACATACGTTGAAGCTTATACTAAAGTAAAATTCTAAATAGCAACCGAAAGGATAGTAATGATAAAATTACAATCAGAATAAACTAGTCTAAAACATTAATGATGTATTAAATAACAAACAAATCAACAACAATACATAATAAGAATAATAATAACCTGAGTAATGATTAAACAACAAGAACAAAATAAGTATATATATTGAAAACAAATAAATAAATACTATAGATGATAATAACAATAATAAATAATAGCAACAAATAATTAATTTATAGATAATTAATAGATAACAATTAATTTAAAAACTAGGAAATAAGACTCCTCTCATTTAATATAATAAATATTTTCCTTTTGAAAGCCGGAAATGTCTCCGCTAAAAAGTCAGCCTGCTTGGCAGCTACACTACCAACTCTCTCCATTCTGGCAAGTCAATTATTATAACTGTAGCAGGTTGGTTGGAGCCTTCGACCGAAGATAGGTCTTGATCTAGTCCCCTTGGGAATGCTGAGATTTACTTGCATTAGAAGTTCGGGGCAGTCTATTGTTCCATTGACAAGTTTGTATAGGAAAACCAGGTCAGACATTGTTCACCGAAAGTCAAGAGAAAGTAGATGTAGATGTTGCTCGAGCTCAGAAATTGGAGTGTCAAAGTAAGGAAAGCCAAGATGAACACGGACCAACCTCAAGACACCTTGTTCAACAAGTCAGTATGCCCAAGTTAGAAGGGAGTTAAGATAACAGAGCCATAATCAAGAATGTGAAGAACAGAGATTTGAATAAGGTGATAAAAGGGATAGGTGGTTTGAAATGTCTCATGGATCTGTAGACGAAACCAAGGATGTAGTTGGCTCTGGACGTTATGCTGTGGATTTGTTCCAATGGACTCAATTTTGAGGTCAAAACTACCCCCAAATCCCATACACGTTCGGTGGTATTGGCAGTTACGGTAGATAAGTTGTTCAATGTCGATAATTTTGTTCCCTTGTTGGTAGTTTTTTTTATTTATTTATTTAATTTAGTTTTCTAAAATAATTATTATTAGTTTTGATAAGTTTTATATCTGGATGGCGACGGTTTCAATCAGGATCGTTTAATTACTTAAATTGGTCCTAAAACCAAATTTGGTGATATATTGTGTTCGTTGAAAATAAAAGTGCATCCTCTGAACTGAGATCAAAAGTTCAAACCGTCTCGGGGTGAATTGTGGCGGAGTATTTGTGTTTAACAAGAGTTTCAACCCTCTTGTTGGTTGTGGCAGCCATATTGTAAAAATTGCCAACATTATTCAGGAAATGTGGCTTTGGTGAATATTAAAACGCCATATGAAGTGGTGAAACAAACTCTTTGAGTCTTCGTTATTATTTAACTTTGAATTATATAATTAATACGTAATATTTAAGTATATATATTCTCTAACATCATTGGAAAAATATAGAAACATAAATAGTAAATTTGATTTATTTTCATAATTTTGTTTGTGTTACTGTATTAAATATGTGGGGGGCACACATTTACGGTTAACCTTAATCGTAGAGATAGCTAGTGATAACATTTGTATTATACGATTGTATGTAAGAAGTTAGAATTATTTTTTCTGAAGCAAAATAATGAATTTACTTAGTATTAAGGTTATCTAAGTATATATTACAGGTTATCTAAGTACAATGGTGGAATCAGAATCAAATTTCCTTATTTTGAAAGTACAACCACTGTATAATAGCGTCATTAATCTAAACAGAACATTCTTACAAAATACAACTGAACAGTATCTATTTGATATGTTAAGAAGTCCAACCCTGTAACTCACTTAACAGAAGACCCTTTAATAACAGTACTAAACAGTGGACTGATAACGAAGGCCCTGGTATGATCAGTTGTAACTGAAAATGTAGCTCTGTGGTAAAGGCTTTTGATTGTGGAGTAATAGTTCCGAGGTTCGAGTCCCTCTGAGCTGATGGTCAGTGTTTATATCGTATATTGAGTTTAATGCACAGGCCTAGTAAATTTTTATTTCATGCAACAAAATATTATAGGCCCTTTTCTAACTCTTTTTATTCTTGATATTTCCCTTTTAAACTTTGTAACTTATAGTTTCAAAGCCATTTTACCACATGCCTTTACTGTCCAAATTAATAAACATTTAAAAATATTATCGAAATAAAATGCACTAATTATTTCTAATTGATACGCATTTTAGGCATACGATACGTCCTTTTATTTCCCTTCTTATTCATACATTACCAAATGTATTTTCTTTTTACAACGCGTGAAGCTGACTCCCACAATTGGGCTACTCGACGTTGAGAATCGAATTTGACGGACGATTACCTTCATCCAGGAAGGGTCTTTCTCTCACAAACAATTCCTTTTATTCTGCTAGAATATCGATTCCCGTGATATTGGACTCGTGTTATTTATTATTTTAGGTTTTATAGTAGATCATTTTTAATTAATTATAAAGGTATATAATTTAAAAAGAGGCTTTAGAAAGGAACCAATATGACTAAAATATATTTTTTAAATAAAGTTCATGAAAAATTTATATAAATGAATGTCGATTTACAACTTCTTTTATGACCTAATACCATTTTAATTTCCAAACTTAATTGTTAAAACATAATTATGTATTCCTAAAACATCAATCCATAAGATACGGGCGAATATAAATTTCGAAAGAGCGTAATGAGTGCAGATTTTCAAATTTAGCCATCATTGCCTTAGAAAGCATCAATAATTAACCCTGCAATACTCGAGTTGCCCGTGTAGACATAAATACTTGCGTAGGATCAAGATGACCGGAAAAAAGTATTTTGTTCATATTTCAATTATTTTCACAATTTTTCTCAACACAAGTTAGTACAATTAACATTTTTTACGATCGTTTCATATATTGAAACGTGTTTTTATAATCGTATATAACAAGTACTTATTTAATGACACAAGAATAAAAACTGTATTGTAATATATATTTCCTATGCAACATAAAATGTTTTTTTAATTATTTTTTTTTTAGTTATAAATGTGAGAAATTATTACTATAACAAACTATTCTGTTTTAATGAAATTATTTATTTTCTAATACAAAACATTTACATTAGAACATTATAATTATGTAGTTTTATTTGGTTAAAATAATAATAAATATTTTACCCGTCTAATATATAGCACCATAAACTTAAAAGCATATTCAGAAAATATTTTTATTTGTTCTTGGCACAATACGTTGTAATAAGTTTCACATGAAAATTGTGTCTTCTTGTAGCTTGACGAGGATACCTATCACATCTTATAAAGCTCGTTTGTACCTTCTCTTGCACCCGTATTTCCCTTAGTATAAGAAATCATTATGCTCCGTTGAATAGGGCACATTGCATGGTAACCGTATGGATATATTTGTACACAGAAACGAAAATACACACGCACAAAAACAAATAACTCTTTGTAGATACTAAAGTAACACTAATATTACGGTATCATAATTAACCGCATGAGTAAATCAATGGCCACATACAAAAACAGCAAATAGCGTGACCTTGTACCAGACTTAATTCTAGAAAGCTAAAGAGGCCTTGGTGGCAGTAAATCTGACAGAATTTAATTTAAACACATAAATTCTCACCTGGGTTCACAAACGTTCTTTATTACATTAAGGTTTAGTTTCATATACACTTCAATTTACTCTTAAAAAATTAGTGTTTATCTAATCCAATTGAATAAAATCGTAAAATCTTAATCAAGTTATATTGATGGTCTAAATTTTAATATTCATTACTTGAAAACGTTGAGGATTTACTAGCAAACCAATTAAACACCTCATAGATTAACCCCTAAAAAATATACATTTTAGATCTTTTAATTATAAAAAGAAAACCGATATTTTTAATCATTATGACTTAAAATTTGATGTTCTAATATTATTTATTTATTAATACTCTCACAACAGATTTGAAACAAATGACACTTAAATACAAATATTATTTGACCATGTATAAACTACGATAAATTAAGGATGAATATTATATTTTTTTTATAATTCATTACGAGATAATATTATTGTAGTGCAGGATTCAAATCATTTGAATGCCGGCATTGTTGATTATGCATCAATAAAAATATTGAGTTTATAATATGAATTTGATATTAAATTCATCAAAATAAAATCAATTCCTAGAAAATATAAAATAAGACAATTTTCAATTATAAAAATGTGGTATATTGGTGTTGTAAACAAATTAGGTTTATTTCTTTATTTACATTTTTCAAATTAAAGAAATTGTTATAGTGGCTACCTTGGTTTTACCTATAATAATTATAAAGCCTAGAAATATGCTTGAAAACACTTTAATTTGTTCCATGTAGAAACGCGAATGAGTGCACATGCAGCATGAGTATAAATGTTCTTCTAGATTTTTCTAATTAAACTTTTTTTAGGTTTATTTTTTTGTTAGTTCTACTAATGCGTTAAACCAAATGTTAGTTTATTAAATTTATACAAATAAATATTTTAATAAACGATTATTGTTTATGTACTTTTAAACATTGCATTATATATGAAATATCTTATTTGCTATTGTTTTGATACGTACACAATTGCTATTTCATCTTGACACATGTAAGTGTTTTAAAACTACATTCATCACAGTTGCAGCAAAATAGTGTTGTTATGTAAATTTCAGTGCATTTCAAAACATTAAACAATCAATCTAACAACGGGTAATGCAAACACAATACTCTTCAAATATTATTTTCACAACTTGTTTGTCACAGTATTAAAGTGGCAATTGCAGTGATAAGAGCTCAAGTTGTAAACGATCAATGCTGGAACACCTGTGAACTAAGATATGTGAGGGGTAAACTCGGTGTTCCATTTTGCAACGTGTTTGCTGAGATATGCTGTATTACTTATATGGCTTAAAATATAATGTGATAGAAGTTTACATAATGTTTAACCGAATGTTATAAAATAAAAAAAAATAAATATGTTGCAGAAAGAACATAGCCTTATAAAGAGGTTTTATTACTTTAAGCTGATATCTTATTGTTATATCTCATAATAATTAGACTAGTTAAATAAAAAGAATTATTTTTCGTGTTTTAAAATTTGTAATTCTCATAGTTAGGCCTATAGATTTAATTATTTGTGTTGAATATGTTACATGAATAGATTACTTAATTTTTTAATTAATAGTTATTTACATTGTAATGTATACTTTAAAATCCACAGTTAAATTTAAAACGAAATATAAGGTGATTGTACATTTTTGGAAGATTAATGGATTTTAGAAAATCAGGTTTTTCTACTTTTTTTATATGAAAACAGTTATAGTACATTTTCATAATCACCACCAATTTTTTGGTTAGTAAAATTTTATAAAATTTTAATAGTCACAAGTGTTTTACAATATGTGTAAAGATGAAAAATACTACTGTATGACTACATATGAGTTGAAATACATTGAAGTACATATGAAATAGTTATTTTTCCATAGGTAATTTGATAGTTAAACAATTTTTTAATAATTGTGTTCCATAAAGTGTAATTTTTGGTCAGAATAATATACATGAAACCGTTTAATCGAGAAAAAATAATATTGTTAGAGTTAGTTACTTTGAACTTCAAGTGACCGCTACTCTGGAAAGGATAAACCTTTCGAAGTCCGGTTTGCAGCAATTAAGTTCTCTTGAATATAACCTACCTACATTGAAGATTGTCGTTCAACTTCTTGTGGGACGTTCCTCTGAAAAGATGAAATGTCGCTAATGACGTTAAAAAGTAAGTTCTTTATAATCATGATTATGTACAAGATTTCACTTATACAAGTGAAGTCATACAAAAGTTGTGAAAGCGTTTCCACGTTTTTTTCCCATCTTTTATATCTTTACCAGCATATTTGTTTACTTTAGAAATTGATAAATTTATCAGAACAGGATAAAATGGTTATATATTATAATGACACAAATAGAACATGCATATATACCACTTAATCAATACGAAAATTTTGTCAACTTCTGAATATCAATTCCCCTCTTATAATTTATAGGACTCCTAATAATGATGTACGTATTTTATTTATAAATGACAATTGTAAATATTTGTTGTTAATATTTGTATGACAGTGTTGGTCTCTTCTAATATGTATGACATAAAGTCTGGTAGTCACTATACACTTGTACTTTTGATAATTGTATTATAGTAAAATTGTATTTAATAAATGATTGTAGGATATTATAAATACAAATATTCTAGCAATACACATTGTACAACTACAAATTATAAAGGTAAAATTACTTTTTCCAAAATTAAGTAATATTACATGCCTAAGAATGATAGAAAACGTGTTAAATTGACAACTATAAATGAGCTAAATACATAAACCTTACTTCCCTTCTAATTTAGTCAAAATCTTTTGTGTCTCCGGACATTTATTGATGAGGGAGTAAATTGTTTTAAGATACGATACTATGATTATGTACGAAAATATTAAACCGTTTTATTTTATACAGCCAATAAAATGTATATTACAAATCTGACTTATACTATCTTGTTTAAAAAAGATAAATAATGATTAAACAAACTTATGATAATTTAAGTAAAGAATTAATGTACCTGATTAATTTTTCTAGAGAAAAATCTAATAAATTTTAAATCTTAAAACGAATTTATTCCTAAAAAAAAGTAAATGCTTCGCCAAGCGTAATGACATACAAGAAACAGTAGCATATGGTCTGACACGCTTCAGGTACGTTGTTGAGATTTGCTGGCAGTTATTATTTTGGTTCCATTTTTTTCCAGACTATTGCGATATTTTATTTCACGGTCAGTTTTCTTCCTGAAACTGGAAATCCGTGATTAATGTGATCTTATAAGTATATAAAAAAGAACCTTTTTTTATATACTTATAAGTATATAAAAAAAGTAATAATCAGGTTCCAAGTGTATATATACTTGGAACCTGATTATTGATGTTGAAACTAAGTTCATTATTCAACGCCATTCAATGAAAACGGGTTAAAAAGAAACATATCACTACTGCATAATTCATATATGCCATCCCCGCTTATGACACAGAGTGAATAAAAGTTGTTTTAGTGATTTAAATATTATTCTTGCTTATCATCATGGACCTGTTCAGTTTTACGATAAAATATAAGCTGGCAAATTTTCTTACGCAAACATAGAAAGCCTTCTCAGGCACTAATGGTATGCTTTCCTCAGACGTTTTTATGCATTTTATTTAATTGATCACTGCTAATTAATATAAAATATTTCCATAAATGTTATTTATGCAGATAGTATTGCACGAAATTAATAATCCAGAGGCTTGAAACAGACATACAGCACTCAAAAGTATTCCTGCAGTTCTGATTATGTTTTTAAGAACCTCGTAGATAATTCAAACGAATGATAACAGAAGTATTGAGTTGTCACTATAAAATGATTCTGGATAAATTATAGACTAAAGAGACTTGTTGATGGTGGAGAATTAAAAAATATATATCCTTTTCTTATCTTCAGAACCACCTAAAAAGTAGAAGCTAAGTTAAAAATAAGACAACATTTTATATCATTTTTTAGATCATATTAAAGTTGTCGACGGCTGTCAGCAGTGTTGGTTTTAATCCCATCAGAACAATGTTATTTTTTTAACTGGACATATTACGATCACGCGTATCCAAAAATGTCAAATAAATTTTTTTATCGAGGATTAAATTGTACTTTGGAATGGTTTGCGAATTTCTAATTATTTATAAAAAAATTTAGTTTTAAGTTTTATTTTCAGCTGTTTTTTAAAACTAGTTGTATGTATTCAAAATACCAAAAGCTAATTCAATGCGCAATATGATAAGGTTTAAAATGACACCTCATACACAATTTTTAGTCAATAAATAACGAAAAAATATGGATTTTCAAATAACTTTGTTCGTATGGGATTAAAACCAACATGGCAGACAGGGACTGCTGACTCTTAACATCTCACCTCAGATGTCTAATACTACCACTATACAGCCTCGCTTTAAGAAACACGAAACATATATTCTAAAACTAGCTAGAATCTATTCTTGAAGTCGTTTGGTAGATGGAAAAAGGACCTCATTTCCGATCCAATAAGAGTAGACGGATGTTAAGGCCTACATTTATAATTAATTATGTTCTATTCAACAGAAGCTACAAAAACTGCAAATCAGAAGATTCGACATGGTACCTAATGTCATAGACGTAAAAATTACATTTTCCAGACTATACTCTCCTACTCACATTTAAACTACTGTCAGCATTATCAGTTAGATTTAACAGATCATTACACACAGACAATGGAATAGATACAATCTACCCCTTTGATTGTGGTACTTTGCGGGGACGTGGTGGATTTACAAAATAGTAACGTGTATTCGTTTATTTCCCCGTTTCGTTTTGGTTATATAAATCCGTTTGGAAATTATATTGACTTGAGGTTTTGTCAATTTTTTGGCTGAAAAATGTTTTTCATAGTAGATACATAACTAAGAAATGAAATATGACAGATTTATTTAGATAAAAAAACAGGACAAAGTACGAAAATGAGAAAACAATTTAAACTACTTACTTGTGTAAATATATTGAAGTGGGAACTTTGAGAAAACTGCCATATACTCCTCGAACAATAAACACAATGGTCCACATCTAGTCACCATGAGGTCTCACACACCCTCGCCTAAGCACTGCCCCACTCCCTTGCCTGCTTCATCAGCTACATGTACTCCGATCTCCAACCTAGCTGTCGATTTACATCCAGAGCCACTTCAGAACACTTATCCTCAAAAAACAAACTTACTTACGCCCCAGAGTTCTCCTCATGTTCACACAGCAACTGCACTTTAACTAGAAAATCAACGCCCAAGAGACGAAGTGGCACGTCTTACTTCAGAAATGAAATGTATCCTAGATCACAGCATGGAATCCGACGCACGCCTCCTTCAATTTACAAACGACATATTTACAGTAAACTCCCCTCAGCATAACCCATCCACTAACCTCTTTACACCTCCTCGAACCGAAAATCATTCTACTTAGTGTAATATCCCATACATATATGATCCCAAGCCTTCCACTAAAGAAAAATTAACTCCACTCCAAACTACAGCCGATCTAATCAGAAATAATAAACAGATTAAAAATTACCATAGAAGTCTTGGAGGCTGAAGTAAACATGCTCCGATTACAAGCTGAAACTTGTCAGTGCTGCAGTCAACAAACTCATGGACAATAATACCTAAAAAAAAAAAAAAAAAAAAAAAAAAAAAAAAAAAAAAAAAAAAAAAAAAAAACAATCACGACCTGTAATATATTCAACCCCCTCAATTTAAACAAAGACGAGCAACCTTCTAACAAACACCATCGATGCCTAGCACAATCGAAAAAAAATTTTATAAATCCCCAATCTAAAAAATCAGTTCTAATACCAAACCTCTGAAACATTCAATCATCCGATCCAAGCCCCTCTCTTTTGATTTGGTGGTGATTACAGGAGACCAGAGTACATAAGTGACATCTCAGGAATGACATCACAGCTGCTACAACAACAGACCAAAATGACAGGGTTCGTTAAGCCTGATTCCAAACCCTCAATACACTGTGAAGAGCATACGCTGCAATGTACTGATCGCAGGCACGAATGATCTGGCCACCGGTGAGTCGAGCAACATTTACAAATACCTGGAAAACTCCATCAAGTCCTGCCCCCAACACCAAGTTGATCCTCGCCACTCTGCCTCACTTGGCTGCAAGATATGAAATCGTGGTCCTGGATATGGGAAGGCTACAACGTGGGCACTTCACGAGACATGGTATGCACTTGCAGAGGCAAGGCAAGTGGCAGCTAGCCAGACTGGTCGTAGAGGCCCTCCAGAGAGCAGACAACTCCTCAAAAATATCACTGCTCCACTGACTCCACCAAGAACTACGCGATATCCTCCAAAGACCAACTACAAGGACTCCAACGCTACGGAACCCTTCATCCTGCCACACGTAACGTACGCTGATGCTGCAGAAATGACATCAAAGACTGCCGACCCTACAGCAAACTTAAGAAATAGGTTTTTAGGGAATCCAACTCGAGCCCACCCAAAAAACTGATCGACTTAAATAAAATAAAAAAGCATTCTAAACTTAAAAACAAAATTACTTTGTTGCACCAAAACGCACAAATCGTAACAAACAAAGGAGATGAGATTTCTCTCTTATGTGAAGAACTGAACGTGGACTTCCTTGTGGTTACGGAACACGGGTTCAACAACATCAATGTCAATCAGTTCAAAATTCCAAACTTTCAATTGTCAAATGTTTACTGCAGTACTGCTGCCAAAGGAGGAGGAGTAGCAATATTTGTAAAAAATTCAATGACTTTTACCCCGTGTAACCGGTCTGAACCCACAGATAAAGAGTTTGAAGTGTCTGAGGTAAAATTCGAAATAAACAAATCTCAACTGAGAATTATCGGGCTGTACAGATCTCCCAGCAGTGATATAGAATCTTTTTTTTCAAAATTCGAAAAGCTGTTGACTGATCTGGTGGGAATGCGCAGAAATGTTGTTATCGTGGGTGACTTTAATATCGACGCACTCGATATTAACAGTTCTATGACGAGGCGGCTTGATGACATGTTAAAATCATTCGGCCTAGCCTGGTCAATCAACTCTCCGACTAGAGTCATGGATCACTCAGCAACAGCTATCGACAACGTCATCACAAATAAAACTGATACTAGGGTGTCTCTGATCCGCACAATAATCTCTTATCACTAAGGCCAGCAGGTAATCATTAGTTCCAATGAACCGAAAAAGACAGAATCATAAAGAAAACCATTAGAGACACGAGGCCCTCAAATATTACACTCCTTAACTCTTTGCTTTCGCGCGAGAGTTGGAGTTTTCAAAATTGTGAAGATCCTAATAAACAGCAATACTTAACACTTGAAAACTCTTTCCATTTCCATTTAAATGTGAGCTGTCCCTTAAAGCAAATCAAAAAAAAAAAAAAAAAAAAAAAAATGTACATGGATCACAAAAGGAATCCTAGTGTCGAGGAAAAACTATTATTTCTCTCTAAAATAAAGAAACACACATCAAACGAAGATTGTAAACACTTTTTTCAAAGTTACAGAAAAATATATAGAAAAGTCATCAAAGCTGCCAAACCTTATGATGTAAATAAAATGTTGCTCACGTCTCAAAATGTGTCAAAAACTTTATGGGCTATCATTATCAATAAACATTGAATAAACAATAAACAAGCCAAGCTTAAAGTTGGAAATAAAGATATCAGTCATCCTATAAGGATCACTGATGTTTTCAACTCTTTCTTCGCCTCGGTGGGAGCTGAACAAGGACTCTGTCTGAGTCAGAATGAGCCCTTCTCACTAATTCCGAGTCCAACATCCTCCATGGATTTGTATCCGGTAACAGAGGACGGAGTTGCAAGAGTAATAAGGGATATTCAAACAAAAATCAATCAAACGACTCAAATCATATGTCAACTTGGCTCCTTAAACAATACTCAAAGCCTTTACTGAGGCCACTTGAACATGTGATCAATCTCTATTTTTTCTCGGAAACCTTTCCATCCTCTCTCAAACTTGCAAAAGTAACTCCAATTTTCAAGAAGGGTGACCCCCAAAATTACCGCCCCATTTCAATTTTACCGGTCTTTAGTAAAGTGTTTGAGAAAGTTTTTCTCTCTCGATGTGTGAATTTTTTGGAAAAACATAATCTAATGTCAACAAATCAATTCGGTTTCCGAAGTGGAAAATCGACAATAGATGCAGTCGTGCGTCTAGTCGATATGCTAGTAAAAGGTATGGAAAGTCAAAAGAGTACATTGAGTGTATTTTTGGACTTATCTAAAGCTTTCGACTGTGTTCGTCATAGCACCCTGATTCGTAAACTGGATTTGTGTGGGATAAGAGGAACGCCACTTAAGTAGATCAAGTCGTATCTCAGTGATAGAAAACAATTTGTTAGTATTTCAGACGTTCAATCGAAGGAGGTGGGACTGAACTATGGGGTCCCCCGGGTTTCCATACTTGGCCCGCTCCTCTTTTGATTTACGTCAATGATGTTGGTTCATCGATACACAATGGGCAAGTCACCAAGTACACCGATGACACGACTCTCTCTTTTATTGCAAAAACAATCAGTGAACTGGAAAATGTGAAATTTTTGGAGCTCAATAGCTCATTTCAACAATTCAACGAGCTCAATCTCAAAACGAATTTGTCTAAAACAACATACATTCAATTTTGTTTGCGACAAACCGATCCAGATCATACATACAGATCAGAATACAGTCATGCTGGATGAGACTGAAATCGAAGAAGTCTACTCGATTAAATTCCTTGGAATACACCTTGATCGAAGGTTGACTTGGGATTGTCATGTAAATAGCGTATGTTCTAAATTATCATCAGGAATTTATGTTTTGAGGCAGCTCGCCAAATATTGCCTAACTCAGGTACTGATGACGGCATATTATGAAATAATTTATTCACAACTCTCATACGGTTTGACAATGTGGGGAGGTTGTTCAAAATCAAAATTTTCAAGGGTGTTCATCCTTCAAAAAAAGCAATTCGAGTAATAGCAAAGCTTCACCAGAGAGATTCGTGGATACCAGCATTCAAACACTTGAAACTGTTGACACTACCCTGCCTCTATATTTTAGAAACATGTCTTATTTTAAATACAAATGCGAACACATATAAGGTAGCAACCTACACTCTTGGGGTCAAATGATTGAGGCAGTCTCCAGGACAGCGTAAAGCTGCATGGATCTGAAACCTGGGGACTGCTTCACTCGTAGGGGTGACATAGTGCACTCAAGACCGTCCGGGAGTAGGTATGGCTTGGGCGGTCTCACAAGAGAGGTCGTTCAGGTCATGCCTTGTGTAGTTAACTACAACCTGCACGTTGGTGGCCCTGATTTCACTAATCCCGGCGGATCTAGGCTGGAGTCCCGAATGACTCCCTGATGGTGGGCAGCAGCGCTATCAGTACCAGGGTCAGCTGTCAGTATGAGTTATGCTGGCAGCTCTCACTGGATGCCCTGAAACCGGTCAGTTTGACCAGGATGGGGAACTGCGAACCCTAGGCCAAAGTCTTATGTGACCCGTGCTGATGGTCTCGTGGCATTGGGGGTATATTCAATGTCATTAACGGAGCCCTCTGGGAACCAGGGGGAACCAAGTTGTATTTACCCTTATCTCCCTATTTGGGTCACTGGGGAGATGGACTGTCAAACACCCGGTTCTCGTGGGAACAATATGAATGAAACTGAAAACAATTCAAATATGTTACAGGTTGGCGGGGTGGATGTGAATCTAGAAGACTTGCCAATCGAAAAAATGAGAGTGTCCGATATAGTTACTATGGAGGAAGAAGCACTTCTCAAATCCGATGAGGAAAAAGTGAACTCGGAGGAGATGCTGGCACCAAAGAAGAAGCTCTCCAGAAGAGAGTTCAGGAGGAAAAGGATAGAGGAGGCCCGCGCGAGAGGCGAGCCAATCCTTTCCAGGAGTGAGAGGAAGAAGATCTGGGAGGAAAAAAAACCGTGAGCGCGGTAATGCCCCTGGATCTTCTGGCCAGACTATCTCTGGAGTGGGTGTGAAGAGGTTGCATTCGCAGCTGACACCCGAAAGCCGAGGTAATCCGGACAAGAGAAGAAAAGGGCATGACGGGACCCCTAGTTACGCTAGAGGGTCCAAGTAGTATGCGGAGAAGATATCTGTAGAGAAGATTGCTGTGGTCAGACAAGATCACCCAGCAACTAAGCTCACGGAGGATGAAGCTAAGTGCTTGAAGAGGGAGCTGGGCAAACGTGCTATGAAAAGCAAAGACGTGAGAATGTCCAGTTGTCATGTGGAGGGAGGTGCATTGGTGGTGAGGTGCACTAACTCCACGACAAAGGAGTGGCTGGAAAGACAAGCCCTGGAGTTGAGCCCTTTTCAGGGTATTCAACTGAAGACAGGGCCAGCTAAGACCCTTGTTAAAATGGTCATGGTCACTACCTTTGTGCCCAAGACCGTTGAGGTTGATGACACCAAGGAACTTCTGGAAGCCTTGAAGAACCAGAGTGACTTGGACACAGACAACTGGACGATTGTTGGAGGGAATTCAAACCCCAACGGTCAATTCCTGGTCTCCCACATCGACGAGGACTCTCTGACTAAGCTGAAGGCTCTTGCGATGCGCCCATTCGTGGGCTGCGAGAGGATAACCTTCAAGCTGCAGGGTAAAGGTCCTCTTTAGATGACAGCAGTGCTACAGATAAATCTCCATCACAGCAGAGTGGCAACGGCTACACTCTGCCAGAAGATACTGGCTGACAACATAGGAGTGGTTCTTATTCAAGAACCATGGACCGTTGGCAGCCGTGTGATGGGGATGAGCACTGCTAGGGGTAAGTTGATTTACGACATAGGCAGTAACAATCCTAGGGCTTGTATATATGTCAGCAACAGTATAAGATCACTGAAAATTTCACAACTGTGTTCTAGAGACACAGCCGTAACAGAGGTACAACAGCAAGCCGGTAATGGTAACATTACGATGATGCTTGCATCTGTGTACCTCCCATATGATGCACCAGAACCACCGCCGACCAATGAGATGAGGCGGATTGTGGAAGAATGCATCAGCAACAATCGTCACCTGGTCATGGGATGTGACGCCAACTCACACCACCTGGCGTGGGGAAGCAGTGACGTCAACAACCGTGGTGAGTGTCTATTGAATTTTATAGCTGAATCTAATTTAGTTATAATTAATCAAGGCCGCAAGCCAACCTTTATGCAAAGAAGAGGCGTAGGGGTAATAGAGGAGGTCTTGGACATAACCTTGGCTAGCTGCTACGCAGCTACAAAGGTTATTAACTGGAGAGTGCTAGACGATCCGTCAGCTTCGGATCACAACTACATCTCATTTAAGGTAAGTTCGTATAGTATAGATGAGACTTACAGAAACCCTAGGCGCACAGATTGGGTAAAATTCCAGTTGGAATTAGAAAACAATCTGAGTCAAACTGAATTAATACAAGAACAAGGTACTGATATGATGGCGAATCCACTAGGAACGCCGTAATGGAAGCATATCACAAAGCCTGCCCTGAGACACATAAAAGCTCCAGGAAGCAGGCCTGTTGGTGGTCGCAGGTCCTAGAGATCCGGAGAAAAAACATACGTAGAATGTATAACGTAAGTAAACGTACAGGGAACTGGGATAGATACTCAGCAGCATTAACAGAGTATAACAAGGAGATAAGAAAGGCTAAGAGAAACTCGTGGAGAGAGTTCTGTCAGAGTATTGATAAAGTACCTGACTGTGCAAAACTCCACAAGATCTTGGCCAAGAGTCCTAACAATGTAGTGGGCAAAATCCTAAAGGAAGATGGTACCCACACAAACAGTCCCGAGGAAACGCTTCAGGTATTACTGAGTACACATTTCCCAGGATCTTTCCAGCCTAACGTCACGGTGGAAGAAGAAGTCAGAAGCGAGCCGAGAGGGAGAGCGACTCGTGAGGGCTGGGACTGTGCAAAGGCTGTTATTACCTATCAAGGTATTAAATGGGCTTTGAACTCGTTTCAACCATTTAAATCACCAGGAACCGATGGTATCTTTCCTGCTCTCTTACAGGTAAGTGCGGACCTGGTAATTCCACACCTCTTACGCCTGTTCAGAATGAGTCTGGCAACAGGAGTTATCCCTTCATCATGGAGAACCTCTAGAGTGATTTTCATTTCCAAGCCAGGTAAAGAATCCTATGATGTAGCAAAGTCTTATAGACCTATAAGTCTTACCTCCTTCTTCACTAAGACCATGGAGAAGATATTGGATAGGCATATCAGGAACAATGTCTTGGCAAACCGGCCTCTGCACCGGAACCAACATGCCTACCAAATGGGTAAATCCTGCGAAACGGCCTTGCATTGCTTGGTCAGTAGGATTGAACAAGCTATCGCGCAAAAGGAAATAGCTTTGGCAGTATTCCTGGATATAGAAGGAGCTTTTGATAACACGAGCACTGGCTCGATAGTGTCAAAGCTGGTATCAAGGAATACTGAGAGCACAATTGTAAGGTGGATCAACAATATGCTAAGTAGGAGGAGAGCAGAAGCATCCTTGTGCGGGGTTACAAGAGAGGTCAAAACTCAGCGAGGATGTCCACAGGTGGAGTGCTGTCACCGAGTCTGTGGAACATTGTTGTTGATGATCTCCTCTGTACCCTAAACAACCAAGGCATGTATGCTCAAGGATATGTGGATGATATTGTTATTATTGTAAGAGGTAAGTACATAAACACATGTGCTAAACTCATGCAAAGGGCTCTTACAATTGTGGAGGGATGGTGTGGGGATGAGGGGCTATCAGTAAATCCCTCGAAGACTTTCATGGTACCCTTCACAAATAAAAGAAGCCTAGAGGTGACAAGACCGATGTTATGCGGTGACCGAATACAGGTTAGCAAAGAGTTTAAGTACTTGGGAATCAAGCTTGACGACAAACTAACCTGGAATAGACACCTTGACAATATTACCAAACGCTCTCAGACCACACTAATGATGGTGAGACGCGCGGTTGGGTGTACGGGTCTCCGACCAGAGATGTCAAACTGGCTATACACTAGAGTCACAAGACCGATGCTAGTGTATGGATCCATCGTGTGGTGGCCTAAGGTACAACAAAGCACAGCAGCTGCGTGTCTGAGTACGTTGGGAGCCTTTAGAGGTACATCCACGGCTGCAATGGAGGTAGTTCTGAACCTCCCCCCCCCTCGACTTGTTCGTCAAAGGGGAGGCAAGGATAGCTGCCTACAGAATGCAGTGCTGTGGTAATTGGCGTTACCATTCTGACAGTAAGCATTCTAGAATAATCGATGTCTTGAAGCTAGATATTCTAGACATGGTGCCGGATAGAATGATAAAAACCACAGATCCCGAAAAGCCATACCAGGTTAACATTGGTGGTAGGGATGTGTGGAAAGAGGGGGAACCCAACTATATGTATAACGCCCTTACCTGGTACACAGACGGGTCAAAGACCAGGAAAGGCACTGGTGCAGGTGTATTTGGCATCAGACCCAGGGTAAGCGAAAGCATAAGCCTAGGTAAATTTGCAACCGTCTTCCAAGCTGAGGTCACTGCCCTTGCTGAATGTGCGAGGATTAATGTAAATAGAGGCTATAAGGGCAAAGTCATTTACATTAACTCGGACAGTAAGGCAGCACTGATCCCTTAGCACAGTCCCTGGCTAAACAGGTTTACAGTTCCAGGACTTTCTGGGAGTGCCATAAGGCTATTAATATACTGGTAGAATCCAACAAGGTTTGCTTGAATTGGGTGCCAGGGCACAGTGGGATCAAAGGGAACGAAGAAGCAGACAGGTGTGCCAACGTAGGAGCTGACTGCATTCTCATTGGCCCAGAACCTGCGTGCTGCATAGCATACAGCCAAGCACGTGTGTCAGTATCTCAGTGGGTTGCAGGTGAGCAACAAAGACACTGGGAAAATACTGATGGCAACACTCAGTCAAAGAGGATACTAAGGGGCTCCTCAAAGTCCCTATCAGTAGAGGCCCTACGGCTAAACAGGAAGGAACTCCGAAGAGTGGTAGGATTTATTACTGGCTATTGGTTGTTCCGTAGTCACCTACGAAGAATAGGAGTGATGGTTGATACTACCCTATGTAGGAAATGTGGAGAGGAGGAAGAAACAGCTCACCACATAATATTCGAATGTCCAGCATTGCTGCGACATCGCCTTAACTCCTTCGGGCCACAATTATGTGTAGATGAAGGAGGTCAACAGGAAAATACTGTATCCAAGATCCTAAGGTTCTCAAGAGGCCTGGGATTCGATGCGGTTTAAACCTGTGAAAGAGGGTACACAATAAGCCAACAGGCTGAGAGGCAACTACCAGGATGCATATGCACAATCCTGGCCCTCATAAAAAAAAAAAAAAAAAAACCTACACTCTTATGAAACAAGAACTAGAGGCAGAGAAAATTACCGAACTGGAAGGCACAGGGCGGTGATTTTTGAACAATTGCTTCACAGGCTGGAGTTAAATTTGTCAACAGACTGTAAAATTCAATTAACAATGCTCCAGGCATTTAAAACTCTTCTGAAAAAATTACTGGTTGCACAAGCATTTTACAGTACAGATGAGTTTATGGCACAAGACTGGGAGATCACAGAAGCGTATGTTTAGCGTAGGGCAGCAAGAGTTGGAAAAATTCGAATGAATGGGAGAGTGAATGGAAGAAATGTATGTTTGAAAGGGTCTTTGTTTGTAAGTGTGAAAGCAAAATTTTAACATTAACATTAATCGACCTTTACCAATACAATTATACTGAAATTGTCACGAAAATAAATATATTATTCTTATTACTATCCTCAGGCATTTTTGTACTGAGGACTCTCTCTAAGTACTGCCCTATTCAAGTACTGATGACGGCATATTATGGTATCATTTACCCTAACCTTTCCTATGGACTGGTGATTTGGGGAAGTGGGGTATATAGTGAATTTTTGAGTGTTTAGACTACAAACGAAGGCAGTCCGAATTATTGAAAATTTAATGAGCAGAGAGTCGTGCAAACCAATGTTCAAACAACTCAAGCTGTTGACTCTGCCTTGCTTGGTTATTCTAGAAACAATTTTATATTTTATGTCCAAATGCAACCTGATAAGGTGCAGTGACTTACATAATTATAATACTAGAGGCAGAGATGACTACCATACTGGGCAACACAGAATGGTAGACTATCAACACCTGCCCTCGCAGGTGGGTGTCAAATTAATTAACAGCTTACCTAAAGAAATTTAAATTGCTGCAAATTGAAAAATATTAAGACCCGCTTGAGAGACATACTGTTGTACCAGGCTTTTTACAGCATCGGAGAGTTCCTAGCACACGACTGGGAGACCAACTTAATTGGCTAGACACATCCCGTTGACTTTTGTGGGAGTTTCAAACATTATAGGTAGATTTGTGTGAATGCCCTCCTTGTATGAATGTTTGTGTGTATGTATTGTTATGAATGATTGGTTAAATTAAAGCCTTAGGTTAATTAATTTTAATACTGACGTTTGTGATACAATGTTTTTTTATATTTTTCATGCAATAAATGATTTATAGTTATTATTATATTACTAAACACAACATAACAAACATAACATAACCTAACGAAACCTAATAAACTAACCAAACCTAACACAACTTAACCAATCTAACATAATCCAACCTATCAATACCCAACCTTGCCCTACCTTAATAAAACGTAACCTTACTGAAATCGGCACATTTTTGGTGCTAACACACCTAATAGCAGTTCGATTGTAAGGGCCGTGTCATATTCGTAATAAGGATAAAAAATACACAATATGAATACCCATATCGCTATATTTGCGGGAAAAGTTTTTTTGTTTTTGTTTTTCCTTATTTTCGTCATCGTTCCGGTCTTACCACTAAAAAAATAAATAAAAAAACACAAGCGTATTCTTTTTCCTTAGCTATTCATCTACCATATAACATTTTCAGCCAAAGATTGTACAAGGCTCTATTCTATATAATTACCACTTATTTATTAGCCAGTATATTTTGTTATATATAGCCTATAGGACCCGCCTATAAATGTGATAATAAAATTATTTACGACTGCCATATTGATATTAACAAAATATATCTGGACTAATATACTAATTTATTTTCTATTCCATTCTGATTATATTGTTTTTATTGCAACCTAAATTCTTGTTTTTACAGTAGTCAATTTTGTCCCCTTCCTATTATATTATGTATACTATTTTCACATTACATAGAAGCTTTATGTCATCAAAGTAACTTAATAATACTGTGTTGACAGTTCTTATATACCTTGTCTTCATTTAACAGTGAACATCTATTACCCAATCATTAATGACTTCTACTGCATATAACACACGTTATAACATGTGCAAGGTTGTAAGGGGACCATAAACAGTGGGCCCTTCGTTATGGTCTAGGAAACACTGTTACTCATTTAGGACACTAAGATGATAAAAACCTCCTAGAACCTGAGTACGTGGATTGATGATTTTGTCCACGATATTATGAATAAGAAACAGTTACTACGTATTAAAAATTAATTTATCAAATGTTATATAAAACAGAAAATATAATATATTTATTAATAAATACCTGTAGGTATTTATTAATAATATAGGTTTGTATTATTGTTATAGGTATGTATTAATAACCATTGGTTAAACATACAACATAAACAAATTGGTTAAAATATATAAGAAAGAAAAATTTATCAAAATAAAAAGTTGTTTGTAAAATCATTTTTATAATTTTTTTTTTTAGTAAGGCATCCTCTAAAATATCATAGAGTATGATACAATACAAAAAATACATCTGTTAATAATACTCAAGTTGTAATTATAAATATTATTATAAGTTTCAAGTAAAACAATCACTAAGAACATGTAATAACAAAACATTTCTGATGACAAACTGAGGCTTTCTGTCAACGACGGTTTCAGTGATATCAGTCATGACAAAACTCATCTCACACAGATATTCCACAGATTCATCACCGCGATAACAATACCCATAGTATTAAAGGTTGTTGGTGATTGATGACGTCACTGGTGCGTGTCATCCGTTATCAGCAAATGGAAGTGATTCAATGACAACTGCTGTGATACATTATTTTGCGTTTACATAGTGACAAATTTTTAATTGTGAATTCTTTTAAATAAAATCAATTTTATTTCATCACACTTTTAAATTAGATAAATTATGTCCAAACTACCCTACGTTAAGTACATAAGTGAATACTTTTTTTGTTTTGTTATTAAAACATAAGTAACGTATAATTGAACGTTTTGAATAATAAAAAAATACATGTAATTGATAACATACTTTATAATATACAATAATATAGAGGTACAAACAAAACGCCCAATTTCATAGTTTTTACCTTACATACATCATACAATTCTTATTTTTTTTGGAAAGAAGTTGAACTACCCAACAGGAAAAAGAAGAGGAGGAAGGTTATAGGATTTAAATCAACTAAACTTGTAAAATACAAGAGATTTTTAGTTAAGTGGGAGTGATTTTTATGTTTTAAGAGCCTTTTTTTACCTTAAGTAAGGAACGGTTTTTATGGCATTACCTAGTAATAAGAACCAGGACAAAGTTTACACCACAGATAACTAACTCTGCCCAGATATATCACTGCTACACTTCACAGAGTTAAAAATTTTTTGGTAGTGTTGGAACTGTCCGCTTGAAACCGTGTCGAGCGGTTGTGAACTAGGTGGCGTTGCCAGATTTAACTCAGTCAACACTCGCACTGGTCTCGCCTAGTAAAAAGAAAAAAAAAAGAGAGAGAGAGAGACGCACATTATTATGGCAAAATAGCATCCTAAAATCACAGTCGTGTAGTACGTGTTGCCTACCAACTCCCTAAATAGCTCGTACGCTTTTCCCGCATACTGTGAGCTATCTGGATTGAGTTAGGTATCTGTGGTTATACTCTGTCAGACTAACGTTTTTCTGTTACGATGCAGAAAAAAAATTCTGGTTACATGAGAAATAAAATTCCCTCCTAATGATTATTAGATGTATTCCTTCCTAAAATTGTTAGGCTTACAGCAGCACAACACTTGTAACAATACAGACACCCACACAATCTTTTAATAAGCTTACACATTTGATCATGAAATGAGTTTAATTGTATTTTCTCACTTTCATATATTCCGTAGTTTTTTAAGGGTGGAGTGGGTAATGACAAAGGTTCCTTAATATTTAATCTGTTCATTTGAGATTTTTATTAAATACATTAGAGTTTATTACTATACAAAAATATATGGTGTGTCATTTACTAGTTTGCTACATGATCAACCTCAGTTTTTATTTCATTTGAGGACTCAAAAACATAAATAAAAATAAATACTGAACTAAAAAGACTATATTACTTTTAGATTTTCAGTATATTCTCTACTTGACAGTCCTGGATAACCTTAAGCAAAGATTGAGCCTTGCTTCATCAAGCCTTATTGCATAACTGAATCTTCCTCAGTAATTGTGATTTTTTCCTTTCAAGATTTGTTCATGATGTACCACTTGTTCTTAAGACTAGAAATGTTATTTCTAGAGTTTAGTTCGACTGAATTATATAAGTTATCATTTTGTTTTTAGTCAGCCTAATTGGGAATTTATTACATCAGTTTTAGAGAAAATAGTTATTTGAATAGCACACTATAAGAATAAAAATGTGTAATAACTGTTGTTTATAGCTGTAGAGCACCCTTTAACCAACATTATCAATGCTGAGGAACTTTAAACCTCAATATTACGACATTTAGAATTTACATACCAATAGTAATAATCTGCAATTCCATTACCAAAATGACAAGGCTTAAAACTGACAGCTGGGCATTTCCATAGGCCAAATATCCTACACAATTGATATCCACCATCCATTTATACAATCTTCAGTACAAAAAAGAACACTCTTTTAATATAAATACAGTGGTTATTATATTTCTGATAAGATTTTCTAAGTACCACAATTTGAATTATAAATTATTTCTCCAAGTAATACATAAAAATAATAGGATCTTTTCCATTAATTAATTACCAAAATTGTTTTATGTATTCGTTAATTCACTTCCACTTGATAATTATTCTATTGCTCTAAAAACTGTTTTCTAATCATTTTTAAGTCCAATGTGGTATTCCTTATCCGTTGGGAATCCGATATCACTGGCCTTATCTTATCGCTTACCAAGAACTTACGCACAAAATGCGCATTCAGCGGTAAGCCAATCATTGGATTTACCAGTATATGATCAACTAACTTTAGTAGCCACCTAACCTAACCTAATCTAACCGTTAATGCGATAACAAAATTAGAGATAGTGGAGTAACGGTAAAGGTCTAAATAATATTTATAATACTATGGATATGCTTATATAAAAATTTTAATTAAACTAATTGAACAATAATTACAACAAAGATACTTTTAATATAAAAATATTGATTAATATCCCTCTATGTATATAATATTAATTATTATGAATATCCCACATCCTCTGTAATGCTTCCCTCAAAATTAATATCTTTTTATATTTAATATATATACTTGTGATAGATGCTAAACATTTGTTATAGTTTAACATATTTTGCTATCATATACTATCATCAAGATGTAATGCATTTTATTTATTAGTGAAAATTAAAAGTACAATTAAATACATTCCTTTATAACGAGTCACATTAATGTTAACATAACTAATTTAAAAGTGTTTACGTTAGTAATAGTGATAGAAATAATAACAAATAATTTATAAACATTTTTAGAACTTGCATTTTTTTTATGACCTCACAATTGAAAAACGTGAAGTATAAATTGAGGCAATTCTTCCTAATGAATTTTCAAAAGCAATAACACTATATTTTACACGTATTTTTAGACGTTATACTAAAAGTTCGAATCCATTTTAGCAATATTAGTGTTAAAGTAATTGATCATACGGTATTTAACGACATTGCTATAACATTATGTCTATTTTACTGCTGAAAATGGTTTAATAGTGTAATATATAAATCAATTACGAAATACAAGAAATTATGTCAGTTTAATTTGTCATAGAGGAAAGAGTAACTTTAACTAACTTAGTTTAGTGCATATCAGAGCTTAGCTATTGTTGAAACACGAGAGCTTTTATATTTTCTTCTATGGACAAAAAAATACGATTTTATAGGTTTGAAAAAAAATTGTATCCAATAAAAAAGGTTCATATTTCGTCATTAGTCTTGGTAAATAAAATGTTTGATAATATTATCACGTTTTCCCTATTAGCATGCACTTGATGATATACTGAGCCGAGCTTTATACATTTTGACAAACATCTTACATTTAAAAGCACATTTTAAAGATTTACTATAATGAGGATTGCTATATTACTGTTTTAGCTTAGTGTCCATGAATTTAAATATATATTATAAACATTTCAAATATAACTGAGCTTTATCACTTAAAACCTTTGTAATAGGAAACAAAATATCTAATTAATATTATATCTTGAAGATAACGAATTTATATTTTATGACAAGGTATTTGAGATTTCATGTGATAAAAATTAAATTTATTTTCGGAAACGCAACAGAAACTTTAATTGCGTTATATAAACTTCTTATGTTTAAGTATAAAAAACCATAAATACTTCAATATTAATATCAAAGTGGCTTAATAATAGTTGATATTTTACTTTACAACTTCCATATTGTCAGAAACATAACGCTAGATTATGGTTCCATTACATGTTTAACTGACTTTGATTGACTTTCATACAAAGATTTGGAACGAGACTTGAGTTAACTTATTACCAAACTTAAGTATACTCTTTTATACGTAATAATTATACTTGGGGTTAAGTTGAAGAAAGGACTTGTAAGTTCTGACTACTTCCATAATAAAGACGATTTTTATTTCATTCCATAAAATAAGTTCGTACATCTATTTAATTTAAATCGAAATAAAAATATGACAACATTTTACAAACAGTTACATACTGAGTGACAAAGGGGGCAATGCGGAGAGCTACCGTAAAACAAAAATTTAAAACTATAAATATTTTTTATTAATGTATATTCAATTTAATGTACTTAATATTACTTTCAAATAAGCCTGGGGAAAATTAATTTAAAATTTTGTACTCCACTTATTAATTAGGAAATGACCATCGTCTACTGTATTGGGTCGGCAAACGTGTTAGCGCTTTCAAAGGGAATCAGTCACTTTCAGTGCCTAACGAAGTATAATTGTTATTTTTAGAACAATCATATTCATCTTATAGTTTAACATAATTTACACTCGCTAAATATTCAATATTCATAGAATCTGACGTGGTATAACAATATAACATATATTAATAATGCCAATAAAATATCGCATTTATAAAAGTATCTTATAAAACCTGTTCTTATATAGTTTTATTAGTTATATACTGGTTGTTATGGTTGGGTATTTATCATTGTTATTAAGTGACAGTATACCAAGTATTCAGCTCTAAGATACTTAATGCATATATGTAGGTATCTACATCATTTTATGTCGTTTGGTGAGAAGAGAGTTGTGCACGACATGATACTATAAATTCATACAGTAAGGTTGTATAACGGTGGGGTAGCAGTCAGGTAATTCATGGTGTAATTAATAGAGAGTTGCTTAACTCCACCAGTTGTATTTGTATATATCTATGCATTATGTCACGAAAGTAAAGTGCAACATTTTGGGAAGCGCTTAAATAGGTTAAAATAAAGAGAAAATAACAAGATTTGTTTTAAAAAGCACTTTATTTACCAGATATCCGCCAATTTCTTTTTTTTCACAGAATAACTTTTAACTAAGAGTTGGATTAAATGATCTTTATGAAACCCGCTATGTGTATTGAAATAATAAAGACCTATTCTAGAAAAGTATCAACTTAATCTGATTTTACACTTCAAAATGGCAGCTATTTTAAATTTGTTTACGGAAATTGCTGGAAAACGGCAACAAATTACAAAAAATTACTACTATGATCGGACAAAAAATAACCGAAACACATTGATATTTGTATCACTATTCAAAAACTGTCGCCTGTCACAGTAATAAAAAAGTTCATAAAAAAACCTACAAAATATCAAATACATCTATGTATCCATTAATTATTGGTAGAGGATAAAACACAAAGTAAATAAAATGGCAGATTCATGGAAAGAGTATTTTCAGTTTCTATAACTGAGCACTTCATTTTTTTAGTTTGTGCACCAACGATAAATATACGTTTGAGCCTTTACAAAATTATATAAGGTCAGTTATAATAAGTCAACCAGCCAGTGAAGTTAAAACAGAATAACCAACTAGATGTAAATGAAAACCTCCGTCTCCACGGTAACGTAAAAGGCCAGTTTGAGGACCAGTTGGTTTAATTTATTTAGGGATATGTGCATGAAACATATTTAACCAACCAAATCTTGTTTTTGTCAATTAAAATGTGCCTAATTTTTTGGTGCTAAAATCTACCACGTTTCTTGATATTCTAGTTTAATTGTTTGGTTGTCTCAAACTAAAAAAACGAAGTATAATTTTAAAACCATATAGAATATACATTCAGTTGGTATGAAATTGAACAATATTATTGTTTACATAGTATCTGTGTATATTTGATGTATATTTTAACTGATGTTTTTGTTTCTTTATAATTACATGAGTATGTATAAGGAAACAAAAACATGTCCAACAAATTGTAACATAGGTTCTGTGATGAAGGTAAATGACGTAAACAATAGGTAGGTTATTGAAATTGTTATTAGTACTTTAAGTTTATTTTTCAATTGAATAGCCTTCAACTATATCAAATATCTAAAGAATTGAACACACTTTCTGTTGAGGTATATTGTGTTAAAAAATGTTGAGTGCAATTTCTTTACGTTTTAGGATTTTTATGTTTTATGTCTAGCAATTTAATTCTGCAAAATTTGCAACGTGTGATGAATTACTTTTTTACTATTTATGTATGCCTACGAATATTTATCTATACATATAAGCCGATTCCCACTGACTCAATCACTCATTTATCAAGAAATCTAAAAAACCACCGAACGGATTTACACGACATCTTAAAGGAAGTTAGTTTTAGTGTTTTAGTATATTTGACATTACCCAATTGATGCATTATTAAGATTTTAATCTTCAGCTGTTAAACAAAAACAAATTAAATAAACACGTTTGAAATAGGCTTAGTTATATCCTCTGCGTACTAATAAATAGGTAGCAATGCAAGTAGAGTAAGTGAAATATTGTAAATAACTTCAACATTGTTATTTTACGTAATACAGTTAATATACTATTATTTGTAGTCAAAGTCACATGTCGAGGTGTATCGAGCGCATTGAGAGTTGGGTTTGGCGCGCGAAGCGTGCAGGGATGTCCCCTAGTTATAGAATAAACTTAAATGATCTCATTGATTCCCTGTTATAGTGGACTGGTACAAATTGTCAATACAACAAACCTGTTGGTAAATACCAAAGATTTCAAACTTAAAAAAAATAATTTATATTTAATCAAACTTGAGTAAATATAATAGAGTTTGAGTTGTGCTAATAATATTGGGATATGTATGAATGTAACATAAATAATTAGTTGTTAGGATATAGGATTAATTATTTAAAAGAATTAAACTAAGATAATTGCATAAATACCCAGTGTAGTTTATAAAATACTTTTTACTCAATTATTGTTCAACTTAAAAATGTAAGCGGGCGTCGATTAATGGTTTCATATTGTTCCATTCATAATGTGCAAGTACCGTTGTGCAACTTTGAACACTGTGAATTACAATAACACGTTACCTTTGACAAAATGATATAAAATTATAAGAACAATTGAACGGTAGAGAATGTCTGACTTGAACTTATTTCTTTTTACATTTTGGTACATATTGAATCAACAATAGGAATATTCCGTAGTTAAAATTTTTATCCTAAATGTAATGTTTACAAACTTTATTTTAAGTTGAAATATTAATAACAAATATAACTGAGACAAATAACAATTTATCCATAAGATAAAATAGAGGATAGATATAAATAAATAAATGTATGTATTGTTTTCACAGGTACAAATTAGTTTCACAGGCAAAATTATTAATCATAATATTTAATTATAATAATTATAATTATATATTATTTAATTATAATAAATTAAATGGCACATTTTATGAAAAAAAAAAAAACTTAAATAACTAAAGAAACACAATTATAACTTAAGCGCCGAAATAAAGTACTCCAAATCATTAAATACGTTTTTGGTTATAATACAATAATATATGATACAGTTTAAATACAACCAGATATAGGCTAAATTATTAAACATAAGATTAATATGTATTCAAAGAGATTTATTCAAAAACGAAAACAAACAAAAGAAAACATACATACTGAAACCTGCGAAAAACAACTGCGACCCCAAAATAGACCAAGGGCCCGGCCCAATTATGGGGGCCGCATGAAAAAAAAATATTAATGATTAAGACCTCCATGCCTGTACAAAAATAACAATACTTCATTTTTTTAATTAAATTGTTAGAAACTCTTTACTCTTCCAAACAATGCTTACTTGAATATATTAATTAAAAAAAAATAATACTAAGTTAACAAAAAAAAACACAGAAATTAATTTAAATAACTAAATTAATTTAGGTTGAGAAACCTAATTGTTCCGGCAACCCTTCAACATATCACGTTGCACTTCAATCCCCTTTACATGTTCCTCTGAAGACTGCCCATGACATGTCCACATCTACACCAGCAGATATGGAATTAAATAATGTGATTGTGAAATTTAGAAAGGAGTTAACGTGAGCGGCAGTACGAGCTTACTGCTATGAAAGTCAAATGTACTTAAAAATGAAAAACTATCACATATAACATAAGTGAATTCGTCTTTGACGGTCGTAATGAATTGGTCTCGTGAGTGTAGTGGTGCGAGGGCCTCTTAAGTGGAATTGGAAGCTACTTGGATAAGTAAAATATTTTGCCTATTTAATATCCTACTTTGTGTGTTGTTTATTATTTCATAGCAAGGTATAATAGATAGCAGGTGCGCCTACCATAAACCGGCACACCTTCCATCCAATAATACTATTTGGAGATTTCTAATACTTCAAGTGCTTAGGAAACAAACAAAACGTTTTGACAAGTATAACAGACTCCTGACGTCTTCAGGTGTACTTATTAACTTAGCCTAAACTTAACACTATGTTTTTTAACCCATGTTAATTCAACAAAAGACTTAACACTATATGCTTAGATTCTACAGATTACGGATATGAAAGTCAAACGTTCTTAAAAAACTATCGCACATAACATAATTATAAAAAATATAAAAACAATACAAAATCGTTCAACAAAATACAGAGCAAGTTATTAAAAGACAAAATATTCAATGAGATACAAAATAAATTAAAAATATAAAAAATCATCAAAACACAAAGTAGGATATTAAATAGGCAAAATATTTTACTTATCCAAGTAGCTTCCAATTCCACTTAAGAGGCCCTCGCACCACTACACTCACGAGACCAATTCATTACGACCGTCAAAGATGAATTCACTTATGTTATGTGTGATAGTTTTTCATTTTTAAGTACATTTGACTTTCATAGCAGTAATCTGCTTTGAGAATGTTAAGTCTTTTGTTGAATTATAATGGGTTAAAAAAATAAATAAATAAATATATATATATATATATATATATATATATATATATATATATATATATAGATTTAGGCTAAGTTAGTAAATCTAACTTAGCTGAAACACAAGTTTAGTTTTTAAGCTAAGTTATTGGCTTGAATAAGAAAATATTTGGATAATATAAGAAACACAAAAACAACCTGAAGCGTTGTAGGAAACGTTTTGTTTGTTCCTTAAACACTTTAAGCATTGGAAATATCCAAATATTATTATCCATAATGAACAATGCAATGCAAACAAATACATTTCAAACAACAAGATAATATTGTTGTTTATTATTATTATTATTAATTGGTACTTTCGTATCAGAAAGATGACCTATCTAATAGAGTGACTTATATATCACAGAAGATTGTAAAGGCCTTAGTTTAGTTAGAATTAAGTGATGGTAAAGACAATCAAATGCTTAGAAAAAGTTCAAGAGTGTAAGAATGGAATATATACCTAAGTTATATAACCCACTGAATATCATAAGTCAAATTTAATTTTACAGTTTCTATTCTCTGGTTGGAGCGAGGTGACCCAGATAAAAAAATAGTGAGAAATGTGTGCTTCTTAAAAAAAAAAGAAAAAACGACAATATACCACTGAAGAATGCGTATTAAACTGAAATGTTGGTAGGCTTTTGGGGATAAGATTTTATTTCATGGCTACTTATATAAGGACTGTAATAAATTTACAATTACTGTAAATTACCATTAATATATGAAAAATGTACCATTATTAAACTATTATACCGCTTATGTGTTTTGGAACATTCACTTGTGTTGTATTAAATTGTAAGTTTAAGAATTTATTTTTTTACCAAGTACAGTTATGGCTAAGAGGCTCTCATTAACAGTTAACCTAGTGAATAACTGCTTAAGGTTGACTTCCAAAATACCCACCACCATTGACCGGGCAAGTATATTTTATATTTCATACCTTGCAAGGATGAGCACTCTGGTCACCCACCCAAGGAACAGCCACAATCAATGTTCCCTGACGCCATTCCACCACCAGATATGCTGATTAATAACATATTTATAGTATTCTTATTCTTACATATGAGACGCCAACACAACGTTGTTGGTATTTTAAGGCGAATATGAATGGTTATATGAGTGTAGATGAGTGTGGATGAGTGTAGTCTGGTTACTAACTGAGTTCAACTGTTCCTCAGAAAGGGCAATTTATTAATAACCCAACAGCCAGGGCAACTAAGGGACCTACAGCTTTACGTGGAATCCGAACCACGTAGTACTGGTCTGATTTTCAGCTAATTGACAAGCCTAGTCAGTTATCCCCCCACACAACATCCGCACAATGGTTACCACCCAACATGGACACCCCAGACTTCTCTAGTAGTGTCCACGCCGATAGAGACCATTAAGCGGACGCCATGTCGGTATTAAAAGGACCGAGCATCCAACCTATCGCCTACAATCTCCCAAACACTTTGTACCCATGTAGCTGGGTTACAGCACTGCGCCACCAGTGCCGACAGTACTAACCAATAATAATTAACTTTGTGTTTAAGAAACTAAAACACCTTTTTATTATGTTCTTATCCATAACGAAATAATAATTTTTATTCCCCATGTATAACAATAATTATTTTTAATTCACTAATTTTTAAACCACTTAAACTGACTACATCTGCTACAAATTATTTAATATCAATTAACTAAGAAAAAAGGATGAAAATAATAGGAGATTCATGTGTTATATATTTGGCTATAAACGTAAACATGTTTTTGTGAAAAGTGCATGCATCGTTATCAACAAGCTGTATACCAGTGGCTGCCCTGGTAGTGCGATGTGTTATTTTATTAAAGAAACTGAATATGAGAAAAGCTTAAATTAAATATGTTTTATTATAACATATGTTTTAGTGATTTTATGTAATTATCAATTCTTTGGTTAGGTTAATTAATGTTTTATTTTTTAATATTATATAAATGGAACTTGTGACGGTATATGTATGATTTACTCTTGTTTAGCCATATCACAAAAATCGTTGTGAACAGTCATTAAGTAGTTGAGTAAATAAAAAAATAATTGAGTTTCATTAGCTAAAATTGATTTACTACTTAGACATGAATACTGTAGCCAATTATACTAATTTATTTTGAAAAACACGAATAATTTTTTTTCAAACCAAATATAATATGTACTAAAAATCTGTAACGAATTCCGATGGATTAATGTTTCAACTGACCTTTAGGACAGTAAGCCCTTGATGACTACCAAACTTAAAAACCTGTTGAACTATTTATTTAAAATACATTTTGTTTTAGATTATTATATTACGCTTGTAAAATAGATGAATTAAATAGTGCACGTATAATATAAGCTTGAACAGTCCAGACACAGTTTAGACATATGACACCTGTATAGTTAAAATTGGAAAGTGACTAGCACCTGAAAGTCAAAAAGGAACCCTTAAATCATACTTTTACCTATAAAAAATATTTATTGATTAAAAGTACTATGTCAATATAATATTTTAACATAAATTTCTATTAATTGCATACGAATTCTTGTTAATAATATTAAATTCCTCAGCTCTAACATATAGGCAAAATTCATACAATTCCCCTTTATTTTGGAAGGTACTGTCAATAGTGTTTAGAGTTTTTCCAGTTACTGCTGTTATCAATTTGAAAGGGTAAATTTTGTATATGTTATTATTAAATTGTTATAATTGTGTTTACGCAGCATATTATATTTCAAGATAAACCGTTTTCTCCCCCCTTAACGCATTAGAGGAAAAAAAAATTATAAAATAATAATCTCATCAGTATTATCTGAATTTAGGTGATACATTTTTTAGCTACTTTTCCATGTTAAACTTTGATTTTACTTGATAGATTCATATTAATTGTTTTCTATAAAATCACAAAAATTTAAATGAATTAAAACCATAAAATGTTATTTCATAAAAAAATCAATTATGTTGGGAGGTACTTGTCCAAATAAACCAAATGTTGGCGAGCAAAACTTATATATCCCTGTACAGTTGTTAATTAATTTATTTTAGGTTAAATGTTTTTATCATGCCCAATACTTATGTAAAAAACAGTTTCATTTATTACTTTCACAGCTCTGAAAGTTCGATATTTTTTATTAAAGTACTAAAATAAGTAACAAAGTACTGATATTTATAATTCATTATAATGTTTCATGTTTTTGTTTGCCATTTATATTTATGTTTAAGTATTCAATATATAATCACTGTATTTATTCTTTTTTAATTTCATTGAATCTTATCACCAATCTGACTTGTCATTAAATCGTTGTAACGTACAATTTATAGTATTTATGGCCATTATTTTCAATAAACGTTTTCTTTATTTATTTTTAAGATTAATATGTGTTTGTGTAATTAATATTTTGCTGTGACAATGCCCGTTATGTTTGTATTTACGTTAATTTAAAGCACCATATAGTCACAGAGTATTTTAATTTACTTATCTTTGATGTAAAAACTTATTACTCTTAGATGCTACAAACTAAGAGAAATAAGCTGAAGAACAACAGAAAGAACTACTGTTACACTAACAATATTAAATACTCTAATATTTTCTATAGTTTTTTGTACGAGTTGGTTAAGAAAATTAAAAAAAAATATGTTTTATAGAGCAAAACGAACTACAAAAATACGCAATGGATCCATAAGTTTAATTCAAGTTTGTATGCAAATTAAATTAGACATTTCATTGGTTTAAATTAAGGTTCTTCAGCGAGTAGATAATTAATTCCAAAAACTACGCTTAAAATTTCGTCCATAAGTACATTTGGAAACCTGGTAGTTAAGTAAAATAAAGTTTTTTTAATAATATATAGTTTTATTTTGTCTAATGCAATGATACCAAACATACACTACTCGTTCTAGCAATACATTTTATTAACAGGCGTTTTGCATTATGTGCATTTATTAAGCTATTTGTTTTTTGTACTTTTTCTGTATGGACACTACTGTACTAGAGTAGTAATGGGGTGTCTATATTGGGTGATAACAGTGTCTGCATGTTGTGAAGAGAAGATAAATGAGTATCAGGCTTATCAACTATCTGAAAATCATATACATACTACGTGGTTTGGATTCCACGTAAAGCTGTAAGTCCTATTTTGCTCTGGATATTGGAATATTAGTAAAAGACCCTTTCTGAGAATAAATTAAACTGTAACAAGACTACACAGGTCATCCACACTCATCCTAGACTCATATAATCATTCGTGTTCACCTTAAAATACGCAGCGTATCATACGTGAGAATAATCTGAGAAATATAATGCAGAACTACAAATTTATGTAATTAAATCAAAAGCATTAGACGTATGTTTGAGAAAAAACCGTTCAAGTTTTTGTGCTAAAATTATTGTAGTCTACCTATACCAGTAATACATAAGTGTATAATAATGCAGTTGAACTTATTCTTTTATGAAATAAGGTATCAACATTTATTCATACAAAATTTAAAAAATTAAAATTAAAAATTAAATCAAAATTAAAAGTAGTTCATTCCTGGGTACAGCAATATTGCTGCAATAGTAGCGAATACACGGTTTCATTTTAAAAAACTTGGCCAATTATAACCCTTCTGCTTTCAGCGATATTACAAAAGTTTGTTCTCGTTGAAAGTTTGAAACATTTTTGATTTTAGGAATCGTAAGCTCAGAAGTGACTATTCCATTTGTTAAACAAAGATATTTAGGTTATATATTTGTAGATAGTAATAATATGTCAAACTGACGTGTTGCTGTCAAACGGCAAAAATTGGCCTTGACATTTCCACTTATCTAAACTGCCATTATCTATATTTTCAACAAAAATCCCCTCCGATGTCCCACGACTATGTGGCTTAACTGTAATTGACGGACAAAATACTTAATGTATGTCACACTTTGAATTGTTTTTACACATTTTACATACTAAACAAGTCTGTACACTAATTTGAAAACATTAAAAATATAAGTATTGTATGGACCACGTTGCACGTGTTTAACAGGTCTGTACATTTACTTAAAAACATTTTTAAATGCTAGTATTGTGGTATATATAAACCACTAGGCCTATTATTGTCTATGCACACAATTTAATCACCTCGTGAATATAACAAGTAATCATTTATGTCTATGTCAAGTATATTTTTTCCCCCAATATGTTGATTCAGTGTAAAGATATGAAACATTGTCCCATAAAAGAAGTTGTGCATTACAACTGGATTTTTAACCATTTTAAATTTCATGAGTGTGTGAATGTAGTTACTAAATGCAAAAAAACAAAAAACTGATGGTTTAATTTTTTTTTATTACTTAGCACATATATTTAAATGTAGATTGAAAAATAAAAAAATTAATAAAAGTTCAAAAAGTAATTTTCTTTCTAAATTCAATACTATTTAAGCAGCTACAGCGTAGGAACAAAACTGCGCATATTACTAAAACGTTTTTAATTAAGGTGTATTTGAATTCAATAAGTTAAAAAGCCTTAAACTGTTAATGGAAGGATGATGGTTAATGCATACGATCCACTTTGTTGGCTGATTATCTATTGTTCTGGTTCCTCTCAATGGTCCAGTTTGTGACCTCACACATAACTCTCGTGACAATGGTCACGTCGTTATTGCTAGCCAACTTGCACAATAAATTTGTCCTCACCCTAATTTTCTCCCACTCAAGCTCAAATTGTAAGCCAAATTAATGCTAACACTAAACGGAATATATAAGTACTTTTACATGAAAACAATATCTTATAGTAACTGATAACAGATTTTTTTCTTCAAACGTATAAATTTTTTTAACGTCTTCTGATACGAAAGGTAGTAATTACCTGGAAGTATTCTTGTTCTACCTACAGAGGGTGTGTGATTTCGAACATTCCATGATATGATAGTAATTATAAAATTATTACTGTTGTTTGACTATGACATATCTACCACAATTAAGCTATATTCGAAAGAAATGCCCTTAGGTGAACCTACTTATCAAAGAATTATTTACAATAGCTACTGAATCTACGATATTTTTCTGCACTATTATGTTAATAACCAAACAATGTGTATTGATTTATTTTAGCAACATTTATCATTAGCCATAAGGTTGTAACTATACTACGCCATTCTCTACTACACTACGCATACTTCTAAATTCGCCAGTTTAATAAACACAGGATGACTCTAGAAAAAGTATATCACTTATTATAAACTTATCAGCAAATTCAGTTGTTCCTTTTCCGTTGAAAATCAGGACTTGTGTTCATTTATTTGTTACAATCCTAGAAAATACTAAAGATAATTCTGTTTCCAGTTCCAATTAATCCTTGAGATTGAAGTAGCTAGAAAAATACTTAAAAAAATAGGGTAACTATTTATAAAAGTATGAAATAAAAAAAGTAATAAAACTCTAAGTGTACAACATAATATCTAAAAGTAATAAGAGCTTTTAAAAAATTCTTTAGGCGTTTAATTAAACATTATTTAAAAAAAAAAGAATCTTCCAAAAATATGACGTGTTTTAAAACCGTGAAATCAAAGAAAAAAAATAAATTAATAAAAAACACAATCTTAATTTTTGAGTTTCTTTAGACCTCGAACACAATGTTTTACTCTTCAAAAAGATTTTTAAAGTTACGACTATCGTCACAAAGTTACAATAATCTGAGAACCAATTCCCAAATCAACAAAATGTATAGAAATTTATGAGTATGGATAAAAATATTTTTCCAATTATCACACGAATAAAACCAGTTTAATACGAAACACAAATAAATACTATACTTTTGTATCTAGGCATAGTGAAGGTTTAAAATTCCTTCAATGTTACTACTTTCACTATCACAATTTCGTGTATAATATATTTTTATTAACGTCATATCAAAAATATTTTAAGTAATTACAACCGACAAAGAAATGGGAACAATTTTCTAAATGTTTTACATAACCATTAGCAACGGCAATCCAATCCAGACAGTAACAACACAAAACATTTCCTGCTGTTAATTAAATTCCTGCTACTCTTAGGATCGAAAGAAAAGAGGTATGAAAATAAACCATGAAGTCATTATAAAAATTATAATTGCTAACACGATCTGAAACTGAAATACGACTGTTTTAAGTTAACTCTATAAAAAGATCTACGTATCGTATCTAATAACTTCTGTGGGCGAAAAAATGACTGACAAATTTTGAATTTAATTTCCTGGAAGGCTGATTATTTATAAAGTGTGGACTAGTATAAGTTTGATATTATACAGTACTTGATAGATAAGCTATACATGTCCTTAGATAAAACTATATTTCTTCTTAACAGCCCCTGCATACATATTGTAAACGATTAATTCAAACACAGAGCTTTTCTTCTAGTACATTACAATTTCAAATATAGGTTACAAAATCAAAAATAAAAAATATTTAACCCTTTACAGCTATATAATACTAAATTGTTTTATATTTAAATAAAATAGTTTATTTTCTACATAAATATACTATACAGAATAATACCATGAAAGCTATCTTAAATATAAATGACGTCAAGTCAACCCCGGGCTATTTAGTTCTAACATTTGTTAGGGTTTTATTAGCCCTCGTTTTCCTTCTTTTGATGGAACCTTTTACCAGTTTTAAAGATCTATATAGTTAAATAACTTTCCTCGTTTATATTTTTCAGTATATTCGCGTTTTATTTCTTATGTTTTCTTGTCTCAGTATATACTAATATGAAGACTATTTTATTTTTTTTAGTAAAATAATAAAATTGTATTGTACAATAAATCAACATTTTAAACATGGAATTTACTGTTCATACTGAAGTGTTAATTTAATGGGAGTAATCAAGGTCTTTTTAAAGCACTAATAGCAGTATTTAATCCATGATCTTGGGTGAGATATTTGTTCAATCTCCAGTAACTTTACTGGCTTTAGTTCCATGTATCTCAATAACTTTGTATTTCAGTCCTACTTAGCATATTAATTAACAAATTTACTATTAAAATAAAATTGCACCATTTATTCAACCTCACAGTAATAGGCGTGTTTGTATTAGCATGACCTTTTTATTCTAATTCGTGTTAAGGACTACTTTTATTTTTGTTTAAATTTGTATGGTATTAGTATAATTTTCAATGTTTTATTAAATATTTTGGGCGATCCGGTGGCCGAGTGGTCTAAGGTGTCAGGACTTTGAGCTTGGGTCAGAGATAGCGCTGGTTCGAATCCGACCTAGACTGGAAGATTTATCGGTAATATTCACTTTCTACAGTACAGATTCGCCCCTTACTCTGTCTGAATGAGTTCCTCGCACAGATCAATAGTCAATGAGGAATGAGCAGGCTAAGGATAAGAAAGAGATCGGCCTCTCATTAAAAAAAAGAAAATTTGTACATATATATATCCAGTATTTAAAAAGTAAGTATTCTGTTATTTAATTAATTTTGAAAACAGGTTTCTTTATTTCGTATTATAAAAATGTAAATTGAGTTATTTCATTACTTAACATATAAATCACATAGATAAACCATAATATCCTTTATACAACCTAAGGAAGACCATGATATCAAACGTTGAAAAATGTATAATGCTATGAAAAAGGATGCTTTTAGATAACAAATGTTTTTCAGATATTGTGTTCTGAAGAGAACAATGTCAGGTGCTACGTTAGAAATATCAATCACCTAAAACACCATCTCATACAGATAGCATCACAAATTTATCTCCTCGAGTAGCAGAGACTGATAACTATTTCACTTGACTGATAACACATTGTCACGTGTCATTTATTCTTGCCGTCAAGGCAGATGGGACTCCAATATAATGAGTCTTGTGGTTGGAAAAGAAACATCAGGCAGTTGAAGTGGAGCTTGTTTAAAAGTTTTATTTAGTTCTCTTTTAACTTTAATGCGACTTTCTGTAAAATATTTGTTAGTGTGTTTACTAAAAATTATAATTTTAAATACAAAATAATATATATTTGAATGGTCTCAATACTAAATGGAAATTTCAAGCATATTACCTTGAGGCGGTTAAAAACAAAAATAATGGTATTTTGAAAATTAATTATAAGTTTTAATTTGAAATACTTATATATTGTTTTAGATCTAAGTTACACAAATAACAATATTTACTGTACCTTATTCAGTGTTGAAGTAAAATTTATCCATTCATTATTGTTTTAAACTTCACTTTCCAGTCCACATAAATCTACAGGCCTTTATTCAATTGATGACGTACCGATTATTAACTCAGTGTGGGATTCGAACTTTGGTAAATGCCCTCTACTGTAAAAATTCGTAGGCATTGAGCCACAATGCTGGTAAAAGTAACGCCATCTTTGTTTCATTTTCATGTACTCAGTGTGTTATTTATGTTAAAGATTTAGAATTATTTGGTCCTTAAACATTTTAAGAAATGTATCAGACTTTTAATGGTGGTTATTTCTTAGTTGAACTTTCGATATTATTGGTAATAAATGGACCATTAAAATAGTTCTACTTAATATAACTGGTGGTGATCTAATATGCCTTAATATAACTGGTGGGCCTTGATCTAATATGCCTTCCTTGATCTAATACTGTATGCCTTAATATAACTGGTGGGCCTTGATATAATATGCCTTAATCGTACTCCTGTTCTCTATAGGCATGAGAAAAGAAAAAGAAATATAATGTGTGTCGTAATACGAGCGACGGTGAGGTTTGCGTACAAAGTGTGTCCCTTGGGTGTATCTAAAAGATTGACATCCTAGATTAACATGCTGTCTCTTGAGTAAGCTTCCAGTTACATAAAATGTACGTATACCCTATGCGGTGCTACACGATTGATGCCCTTAGTAGCTATGCTGTCTCTTGTATGATCTCTCAGCTACGTCAATTGTACGTATACCCTATGCGGTGCTACACGATTGATGCCCTTAGTAGCTAGGCTGTCCCTTGAGTAAGCTCCCAGTTACATCAAATGTACGGATACCATATGCGGTGCTACTAGACTGATGCCCTGGGTAGCTAGGCTATCACTTGTGTGATCCCCCAGCTACGTCAATTGCACATATACACTATGCGGTACTACACGATTGATGCCTTTAGTAGCTAGGATGTCCCTTGAGTAAGCTTCCAGTTACATCAAATGTACGGATAACATATGTGCTGCTACTAGACTGATGCCCTTGGTAGCTAGGCTGTCACTTTTGTGATCCCCCAGTTTCGTCAATTGTACGTATACCCTATGTGGTGTTACACGATTGATGCTTCGTAGTTATGCTGTCCCATACATGATCTCCCAGCTACGTCAATTTGTACGTATGCCCTTTGTTTCGCTACAGTATTGATGCCCCTGGTATCTAGACTGTTCTTTGTGTGATCTCCCAGCTACATCAATTGAACGTATACCCTATGCGGTGCTACAGTATTGATGCTCTTGGTAGCTAGGCTGTCCCTTATGTGATCTCCCAGCTACGTCAATTGTACGTAAACCCTATGCAATGCTACAAGATTGATGCCATTGGTAGCTAGACAATCACTTGTGTGATATCCCTGCCTATAAACTTGTGAGAAAATGCTGATATTTATTTACATGACTAGTATTATTTACAAGTTAAAACAATAAATAATTAGGTTACAATCATTGGGACCCTCAGACTCTAGAACAATTATATAAAAACTGGGTTCATTATTGAGAAAAAACACTAAAACCTTATTCTCCATGTTAAATTTATATGTTTTTACATGTATAGTATTTTAGCATACTACTTTCTACAGTTTATTACTTGTAAAAGTTACTATAGATATTACAGCAATAGTAAGTGTTGAACTCAAGGCCATCATATATTTATCCGTAACTAAATTAAATAATACTCCTTAATGTTTTTAAAATCTCTCAATCCAAAATTTTCTGATAATTATTCATTTAAAATTAATCTGAACATTAAAAAAAAAATGATTTTTTAAAGAATGTAACGTAAACATTTTTTTGAAACTTATTTTGGTGAAGTGATTTTCATTGTTTTTTCTCCTCATTTATATTTTAATTTTTTGTTTAGACATCATTTAAGTTGTCTAACCAGAACATAATCACATATTTTAATTATGTGATTTAAGAATACCTGTAACAAACTTTATTACAATAAGAATTTGTCCTTCTTTTAAATATAACATGAAATTATTTTACATGAATACCAATGATATGTATTTGCTATAAATATTTATGTAATCCCTTGTAATTAGAGGAGCCGTATTTATTGCAAATGTTCCCAAAACGGTGCTTCTAGTGTGTAGCTTCTGTCTCATTCTGTTTGTTTATTGTGGACTGCAGAATATTGACTTTACATTCAAATTGTTCAACGTAATCATAAAATACATAACTAATAACTATAATTAACGCTTAGATATTTCCTGGAATTGTTTTACACCATATATTTCATTAATATACATGGATTGTGAAACACTTGATAGTACTGATAAAGCATTTATTAATAACACATAATCGTAATTTAATCGAACTAAACCTTAGGATAATGAACACACGGTTACATTATGGTAGTCAAAAAATATATAAAAGTGATAAAAATAGAGATAATATTTTAATCTTAAAATCGTACAATAAGGTGGGCACACTAAGTGACCAACATAAATGAAAGCTGGATTCACCTTGACTTGAACATTCAAGATTTACATTATAAAATAATTTAAAGAATTTAACAAAATTATATTATTGTTAACCAATCATTAAAAGTGTAAATTGGTACCTATTTATTTATCTGAGTATACAAAGTAGCTGACAAATAAATATTAATTAATGTTTAATATTCTATTTAAATAATACTTTAAATGTTGTCAATATAACAATAATAATATGTTGCAATTCATGTTATCTATTTACCTTTTTCGTTTAAACATACATTATGGTTTTAAAAAACATTTATATTTAATTGTATAATTTATGTACGTAAACCTAAATGTATCATCTTTTTTATGACTAAAAGAATATTTGTGTTTATAAATTAAATGTAATGTAAGTACTATTCTAGAAGATTCTGACATGTTTACTTCTTAACTTCCATCAGCTGATTAAAGTGTCCAACCAAAGACAAGTGACCCCACGAAAGTCCTTTTTATTGGAGAAGGCTCTTATTTACTTTGTAGCCAGATGAGAGGTTACTACTCTTGAACTTCTTTTGAGTAAATGTAATTAAAACTTCATGCTGTCTTAAGAACACTTGAATTCGTTTGGAGAACATCACGGGCAATTCCAAAAATTTAAATGTACGTTGAACGAGTATATTATTTTAGTAATATTAAAAAGAAGGACATTAATAAAGTATACTGTAATATATATAATATATAAAAATATCTTTGAAATAATAACTAAACCACATATTGGTACAAATTTTAAATGGAATGAATTTTAACGAAAAATAAATAATTGTCCAACGGTTAAATTGATGTTCTTTTTGCATCCTAACAATATAAGAGTAAAAAATATAAATTCTATTATAGCACTTTGTTTTTTAATTAGCATAATAAGTGTTGGTACATATACAGTACAAGTGACCATCGTACAACACAAATATAATACAATTCAAGAACAAAATGCAAAAATACTATAGTGATCGATTTCAGTGAACCACGCTCATCTTCTGATTAATTAATTAATAATTCTAAATAACTTCTGGCTAAATTATTAGTGGTATACAAGCATACTTATAACATATATTATTATGTCTACCCGTATCATATTGAGTTTTGGGCTTAATATAATACGGGCACGTATACGGTTGGGTATTTAAAAAAAAAATAAGTTATTGAATAAAATTGCAAACAAATTATATTTACCATTCCAGACCGTAATGATCTATTGGGTTTTGTAGTAAAAAAATTATTGCCCACCATTTTCCAAAATGATGACTATTTTGAAAAATTTTACTTATTTTTAATTGCCTCCATACCAATGGAGGGAAGAGTTTTCAAGATTCCAATGGTTGCACGGTTAAAAAACACTTTATAATAATACGATAAATATTTTATAATAGTAAGAACATTTCGATTCTAACGATATTAAGTATTGATATAATTATTTAAAAATAACAATCAGTATTATATCAATTTACAACTACAATAATAGCAACTTTTAAATAATAAAAATAAGTGTTCCTATCATCGTATTTAATTTTTTAAAACGTTAAAAATGATTGCAAAGTCATACAGTTGTACTTAGCAATGGTTCGAGGTATGTAATGCGGGCAAAATTATTGTTCATTAACTTTTCAGTTGAGATCATAACCGATAGATATGTTTTTACTCTAAATATGTGAAGAAGTAATTACTTAACTTTAGATCAATTAATTGATTAAATCCAATATTTATGTTTGTATACATTTACTCTATATTTTACATATTCTATGGAAATGATTATGTAAAATTCTGTATACTAACGTAGCTAAAGAAATTATATACTATGTGTTATATTATACCAATGTTATTATAACAGTGTAGATACAAAATATTTTACAATGTAAAGACAAAATTGTCTGTCACAGCCAATTATCATTAAATCATTTCCATTCGCTGATAACGGACGACATTCACCAGTGACGTCATCAATCACCAACAACCTTTACTACTATCGGTATTGTTATCGCGGTGATGAATCTGTGGAATATCTGTGTAAGGGGGAGTTTTGTCGTGACTGATATCACTGAAACTGTCGTTGACAGAGTACCCCAGCTTTTCATCACAATATATTGGGTTTTTCGTGTTTAATTTTCTACTAAAGAGAGAGGGAGGGTTTGTGGCTGAGGTGTGGAGACAGAGAGTTATACCACAGAAAATAAATGATTATATATAGTATATAGTAATTTATTTTTTAAAGAATATTTACATTGCTTGTAAAATTTATGTAACAATTAACAAGGGCCATGGAAAAACAAACATTTAAATTATTTTAAACTTTAAGTATACTTATATTTTTAATACCACACATATATTATAGATTATATTATTTGTACAAGTAGTAAACTTATGTGCAGTAAAAAAAATATAACATCCCATTTTTTTAACCCGTATTTATCTGTTTTCAATATTTTTATCCCAACAAAGTAAATTAAAATTGGTCTTATTGAAACTGTAAAAGTATATAGCATTGTTCTTCCAAGTTCATAAAAATTAATATGGAGTGATAATTTCCACTATATTATTGATATTCGATATAAAATATTTTGTTTGTGAGTTAATTTATTTTAAATGGTATAATTTATTTATTTGATGATTTCTTTTTACATCCAGCACTCCACACGCTTTGCAGCACGTATGTAATTACAAACACTTTAATTAATTAAAAATATTAATTATTATAATTCAGGCTGCAAGCTGAAATTGATAAAATTACTAATATTAGCTCAATAAGTGAAAAATATAATTTTTTACTGAAATTAGAGTTATATTAAAATTTAATCCTAGTATATGCTTCAACATTATTCGGCAATTATTTAATTCTGTTTTAAGTGCGTAATTTCGAGTCTAGGATAGTTATCCTATGCCTGATCAATCATAATTCATGTTCCTGTTGAAACTGGTTCATGCAAATATAAACAACTTACATGAACATAGTACGTTCATCAATGTTCAATAATAGGATTTTGAGGTTAATAGTGACTTATTAATCACAATTATTCATCTACCTTGTTTCCAGGTTTTCAGGTAAGCAGTTATTATGTACTCCTGATGCCTACAGCCACATAAGTAAATAAATAAATAAATAAGGTCTTTATTTTGGAGCGGTTTTCAACAAACAATGCTGGTTTACAAAATAACTCGAGTCATATTACAATTATTAAAAAAATTAAATAATTTAATAAATTAAAAATTTAATTATTCATAAATAAAACATAAAGTTGTGTATACAGTACAGTTATATATAGATAAAATAGCTTGTATTATACATTAAATATTTATATACATTGTTTTTAAATGTAGTTTCAGATACACCCAGACCTGTTAAACTGGAGGAAAAGTCATTAAATAATTTGGGAGCAAAGTACGCAAATATTTTTCTTTCAAATTCACGGCGAACGCAAAGCATCTCCAAAACTTGATCCTGTCTAGTGCCGCGAGATCGGATCTGAAACCTGTTTTTTTTTTTTTTAGTTTTTCCCTCAAAGTAGACACTGAAAATGGATTTATTTCAATCTAAAAAAAACAATTACCTACCCGGTTTTTTACACCATACCCGACTATACATATTTTGAGCTGTATATTCCGAAATGTGGTAAGGCATGTCTGTTTTATTTTTTTTTTTTTTTAATCGGTTTCTTTTATTATAAATTCTTTAAGCAATACAAATCTATGTTAAATTGCGGAATTGCCTTGATATATATATTTTTTATTTTTGCGATGGCTCATTCGTTTATAAACATTAGAGTCAAATCATAATACTAACCATTAAATTCAACTTTTAATCTATATGTGGAGCTGTGTTCTGCCTGCAATAAGTCATAAAGATCAGGAGTGGTTTGTTTGATGAGATATTTTTTTTTTCTTTTACAGAAGAAGGGGGTTGAAGTCTTCCTCTATGGACATTGATGTTATTAATTTAATTCAACTCTGTAGTGCTCTTCAATGCAATGAAATCAAACTATGGATGCTATAGACAATGACTGTCCCGTTAACACCTACCTCAGATCTACTATTCTAATGAACAGCGTAGAAGAGAACGCAATTAAACGTTTTTGACAGTTTTCGATTAACTTAATCGAATTACGATGTATTTTAGTTATCTATTACTTGATTTTATTTTTATTGATAAGATTATAGAGTAATTTTATTTATTTGTTTTCTTGAAAACAAAAATGTACTCGTATATATTTCTTTTGTATTAAGTGTGTCAATAAAATTTTAATGTGAAGATATCAACAATTGACTTATACGATAAAAAAATAGGATACTTGAAAAAAGTTTTTTGTTATGAAGTAAGTAAAGAACTAAACCACACCAAAACTATATCAGTACATTAAGAGTTAATTTAGAGACCTAATTAAGAAATACACACAGTTATAAATGTTAATTTGATTAATTATTATTTCCAGTAGGAACGAGCTATCATAAGATCTTACCAGATTTTGAAATACTTCGAAACATATTTATTGGACGTATTTTGAATGAATACGGAATGGTGTAAGGGCCCATTCAATTGAAAAGGTTGAATCTATCTCAAAGAGATGACGGTTTAGTCTTACTTTCTTTGATATCCTCCTAATTGCTATTGGTGTTTACTGCCTGTGAACTTTCTGGCGTGAATATTTGAAAGGGATTAAGGACATATTTTGTATTATTACAAAACTGTTGTTTCTACAATGATTTTATAAATTAATAATTTTTAATTATATTCTGTAGATGACCAATCTATTGAAATTGAAAATTGTAATGTTTTACGATTTAACAGTGTAATAACAGTATGTTTGTTGTAATTGACATTATATAATATTAATAATGCAGACAATATTGAAACATAATGAACTGTTATATGTCATGTACAGATTTTAAAGCATACTATCAGCAATAATAACAAATAAGCTATTAAAAATGTTAATTAACGTACATTTTGGGTAGTACAAAAAACTTTTAATTACTTAACGTGCTTTTTGGGTAGTACAAAAAAACTTGTACACAAAAAAACTTAAAATACTGAAATAAATACTATTTTCACTAACATATGATCATATGTATAAGTTGCATACTATGTTATTTTCTTTGTTATGTTTGTGTGGAAAACGTAGGCTTGCATTTACTCTTATAAATTCTTCTTGGAAAGGAAAATTCTGATCATTCAACTACTATAAACTCAATTTTAGAACATGCCTTCAATGTAGTTTTCCTTTACGTTTTAGATCCACTATTGTAAAACCTCACCTTTATCACATTTCTCACAAAACAACTCGTCCCTATGTCCTGTCAGTTGCTAGTAACATTTATTTGTCAATAATATGTAATGTTATTTTTATTTTATTTATTTGTAAATACCCAATGATCAGTTTCATTTTGACTAGTGTAGCGTCAGTATATTGAATATTTATAATGACGCTATTATGCGGCTTAAATAGAGTTTTAAATAAAGTTCATTCTCTTTCATGTCTTCTTTTTTTCTTCAATTATTAATGATAAGTACCTACCGACATTTTTACATTAATTCTTCATTCAAGTAGAGTATCAAGACTTGAAGAAAGCCGAAAAAAAATAATTCATTGTTGATTGCAGCTATTTCCGTTGTTTTTGGTTGTGACTAACATCGACACTCCCCTTTTCCTATTACGTATATTTTCAAAAATCCAAGAATTTTCCTTTAACCTACCTGCCGCTGCTCCGTATATGTTCATAGAATCATTTAAATCAAATACCTGTACACTCATCAGGGGGATATATATAGGATGTCCGAAAAGTCAAGTTCCAAACTTGGGGAAAAGGTAATACATGTCAAAATAAAGTATACATATTTTTGTTTACCTAATTTACACCATTTTGTATTTTTTTCACAAAAGATTTTTTATCCCGAACTTTATGAAACTCACTAAGCCTGTTACTATAATAAATACCCATTATAGAAAATAATATCAACTTTACCGATTTCTGTTTACACATTTAAAACTGCTTATCAATAAGTTTTAAAAAAATGCTTATTGATAAGCGGTTTTAAATGTGTAAACAGAAATTGCAAAAAAAGAGCTAAAAATACAAAAAATTATTAAGAACATGTTTATTACACAATTGTATTACCATTCCGTGTCAATAAAAAAATCGGGCAAAAATAAATGTGATACACAGAAACCTTTCAAAGTAATGAGAAAACGAGCGTTTTTGCTGCTTCTAAATAAAAATATCAATGTTTCTTTGTTGTGTGAACACTTTTTGTCCGATCAAATGTTTTTGATACTGACAGATTGGCAATAAAATAGTTTAAAAACGCGTTCTTAATTTTTTAAATATTTGTTCGTTTTTCCACTATTCATATTTAAACATTTTAAAATGACCACAATTTTTTAATTTTAAATTGGATTAAGTTGTTTTTTTCTCTAAAATATGTTCATGTTATTTTAAAATTCACAACGAGTTTTATAAATATTATTTAAGTGTATTCGGAGATAAAAAATCTTTTGTGAAAAACAAAATGGTGAATATCTGTTTTGGAAACAATTTATAAAAAAAACTGTACCTATATAACGTATTCCTAAAGTTTGGCAATTTAACTATGGTAAACCATGTATAATTTTAAAAAAATGATTAAATAGCTGCATGAATAAAAAACCTTTTTATTTTCCGAAATATCAGAAAACGTTACATTTACTTGTTCTCAACTTTAACAAGGAGTGAATGCCAAAGTAACGCTTATGCACTATTCTAAGAGTTAAATGACTGTTTATTGTAAAAACCCCCTCTATTAAAAACCGGTCTAAGAGCACGGAAGTACTGTTACTAACAATACTCAAAACATCGGTTGAAGCTATCGTTTTATCCTCATTACGGGATGCTCAATGTTAAGTGTCATTTGCATGATAAAGGTAATTAATCGTGTATAAGATTTATTTTAAAACAAACAATTAATTAGAACAAGAATACTTGTAATGAGCAACTGCTTATAATATTAATCAATAGTGAACACTACTAGCTCCTGCAGGACAAATTTTTTTAAGGCTAATGTCTTACGAAAAATTTTACAATTTTCGCCCCTTGCATATGTGTAGATGTTCGTACTTTCTTAGGCTGACCAATCATATGATGGCTTTTTGTCCACGACATTTTAAGAAATTGTAAATAACATTACGTTACATATCATATAAATATTTCGCGCTCATTAAATATAATCACACTGAACCAAACGAGTCCAAAAATAATTTAGACAAAGGTGTCGAATCCTCCTGTAGGTCAGAATTCTCAAATAATATCAGGTGTTATCTATTTCAGTTTCTGTTTGATCTTATACCTTCGACAGTTTACCATTTCACTGCATTGATTTACATTTCATAAAATTGTTTGTTTCACTAATATGTTTGTATTATTTTAGTTAAAGCTGTGCTGTTTTAGTCAATTATCATTTTTTCCATCATTTTTCAACTTAAATTAAAGTCATTACTTTCAAATTTCTGTACTAAACGTAACCCATCGATATAATAGATATGGAGATATTAGACCTGAATATTACGGGCATTTAGAATCTGCATATCAATAGGGCTGTTTTGCATTTCCATTACCAACATGACGAGGCTTGAAACTGACAGCTGAGGAATTTCCATAGGTTATATACCAAAAAAAGATTATATTTTTCAGGATAACAAATACCAACCGTTAAACTTTTAAAATTTGCAAAACTGAAAATGTTTAATACTTTTTTAATAAAATGATTTTTTTCCAGTTTAATTAAAGTTTAATTTCAATTTTGTATTTAGTAACATACAGTTCGAGATTAGTCTGTCCATAATAATGTACATTTTCATTTCCTTATTATATATGCAATAATATGTCCTTCCGATCGCGTCTTAAAAGCTTTATTATTTGTTAAGCGTATAACATTTGTTTCATTTTATGTGTTATAATTTAATACACAATGCGTTAAACCCTGAAAAAGTATAGCTAAGCATACATTTCCGAAATGAATGTGGTAATGTTTGCAGATTATATCATTTTTTTAAATACATATTAAAAAAGTTGTTCTCTCAATCTGGAGAGATTGAGGAATCTCTCCATAAGGAATCTGAACATTTTGAGCTCTCATATATTATACGTTATTAAGCAAAATATTGAAAAACTGCCAATTTTAAAAAAGTCTTAAAACTTCCATTTCTATCTAAAACATTCATAAAATATACTGCATTCCATAAGAAAAATCAAAGTTGACCGCCGTATTGAAAAATGGTGTCCGTTTTTAAAAATTTGAAATTTTTATTTTTAATCTTCTCTAAAAACAAGGTAAGGTTCCTTATTTAGAGTTTGTTGTCAGACTTATGGTTTCCAAGATCAAATGGTGGCCCATTTAAAAGGACACCCTGCATAGAAAATATATGTAAACAACACAAGATATATTTAATTTTGTCAATGTTTATTCATGATAAATATAAATAAAAACTTATAGTTTTTCTATAAAAATAATTTCTATAAATTTTACCTTTAAAAATTGGCTTTTAACATTTAAGTTTCAATATTTAACTATATTGTTAGGTTGCAAATTTTGTTTGACAAATTTTAAAGTTTAAAATTTATAAAAATGGGAGAGTTTGTGGTCAAGTGGTCTAAAGATCCAAGACTTTAGCCTAGGTTAGAGATAGAGCAGGTTCGAATCCAGGCCTAAAGTGTTGGTTTTTATCAGTAATACTTCCTACAAGTGACATAGACCAAAATGTTATTGCTAAAAACTGTCATCTTTCTTATGTGTCTTTTCATTTGTCCTCTGTTATCTCTTTAAAGATATGCAAGAGATCTCACAGTGTATAATTTGCCAGTAATGTACAAAACAATCACACTTTTCTCTTACAGTATAATAATGATTTTAATTCAATCGTAAATTATTTAGACTGGCTACGTTATCAACTATTTAGAGGTCTCAATCAGAGTATATATTAATTTGGGTTCATGTTAATGTATTAAAATTTAACAATTGATAAAATTTAATATAAAAAACTTTCTATTTTAAATGAATTACATCTACGTATTTACATTATTTATATATTATATATTTTAGGAACTATTTGTAGCTAGTGTAAAATTGTGAATTGAATAGGTCGATAGTAAAATGCAATTCATCTCTCAATCAAATATTAATCCAATAAATTATTTTCCACTAAATTTATTTAAATATTCAGTAAGTTATTTATTAATACTAGTAAAATATACGTTCAAAATAAAACAATTTAACGAGTACACTAGACTAAAGCTACATAAAATGTTCGGCAATCAAAAAAAGTCAAATGGTTAATTCTATTATTTTCATATCAAAGTTATTTGTGATCTAATTTTTATTTAAATTTTTTTTTTTGAGAGATTAATCAAAAGATAATTATGACGTACTTCATTAAAATGTTCTACAACACATTAACTAATAATTTTAAAGTGTAATGCTTTGTATAATATGTATTATATATATATACATATATATATATATATATATATATATATATATATATATATATATATGTATGTAAATAAAATATAATTCGTATATATAGTATGCTAGTGACTAAGAATGCAAGAGGAGCACATACCCATTATTGCCACAGTACAAAGGCACAATAACACCAGACTGTCTGACAGAAATGTGTTTTCCTCACTGAGGCAGATAAATCGACCTTACAACCTCTCTTGTATTTTCTCCAATGTACTGTGGGTTTACAATAACCTTTCCGTTTCAATCAGCAATAGATGCAAAGAAAATTATAAGGAATCGCATAAAAAACTAGCGTAAGTAACGTATAGAAAAAAAAAAACGTGATCATAACAGAAGAATAACTATTATTTTTAAAACAGAAACACATCACACATAATTATATAAGAAAAGCCAAACGTATACTGGTAGACAAGTATATGAAACATTACCTAAACATATAAATAATACAAAAAATAAGTCAAACATTACTCAAGCAACACCAAGCAAGGGCTATTTAGTAGATAAATATTAAAAAAAAAGTTAATATAAATTGTAAAACATGACCCATCAAGTAAAACTTTTACTTCTTCCAAAACTCAAAGTGTTTAATAAATGTTAAATCACAAATGATTACTCTACAAGTTATAAGAAATAATTTAACCTTAATGACTCGCTTAGCTAGTGTTAGGAAACCAGGACCTAGAATAACTATTGATACTGGTAAAAGTACAACACAAATTTATTATTATTACAGCATATCATCTTTACAATCCCTTCCAAAATATTACAATTATTTTATCCTATTTTACACTATAAACCTCCTTTAATATACTCTTCTCATCCAATAATAGACAATACAAATTAATCGTTTTATAAATCTTCAATCAAATTACTATTAACATTGGCTTCAATATACAGTTCGGTGAATCAATAATTTCAAGAACATTATCTACAACAAGTGACAGCAAACTCCTATAATATTAAATCACAATCCTCCAAATAATTATGTAAATGTCACATTAAGAATCAACTAAATAAGTATTATATATGCAAAACTTCTATTTTAAAAAGTAAAAATTATATTTTCAATAACATGTTATACTCCAGAATAATCAATCAATTATTTCAAATCAAAATTACAATCAAATAGTAATATATCAACCTTACTAACTATGACGACCTAATCAATTTACCGTACGATTTAAGTTATATTATTTTACAAATATCTTTCAAGAGATAAGCTAAATATATTCAAATAGTGCTAGTTGCTGTATTTTATTCTTCCCAAGAATTATCCAATATTTATGGTTTATATATTCGACGCAATATTTATTTATTTACTATATATCTATATCAACTCAAAACAACCTCTTATACGGACAATGATCAATTTTATGGATTTACGTATTTATATATTTACAATTTAAATTAACAATGTCAACACATTAACTTATACCAGACTCAATTCCCCCAATCAGTGAATTATATTTTATTATTAAATTACGATTATTATTAGCTTCTTATATGAGTAATGTATAGCGCGTCGGCTTACGCTTTGGTGTAGGTAAAACGTAATTGAACGCCCTTACAAAATTTCCTTTCGTCTACAATTTTTTATTTTAATTTCCCTTAAACCCTGGAGGTGTTAAATAAATTTTAACAAACCCTTGGACTCTATATGTCTCCTGCAGGTATGGGGTGTCCACGGGCCGTAGTGGATTCGGCGTCCGCTTATCCCTCAGGGTCAGGTGGGCTGGTTGGGTCTGGAGTCGCTTGCAGTCGCTTGGAGGTGGGTGGAGTCGCTTACAGTCCCTTGGGGTGGCTTCTCTGTCCCTCAGGATAGGCTGCAAGTCCGGTCGTCCCTCAGGTTCAGGTTGGCCGCTCGTGAAGTCCTCCGGGGGTTAATATCGCAAGGGGTTGGACCGTAGCTCCAAGTCCTCCTCCTAGCTCGTCCCGTGTTTGCTCTTCAGGGCGGGTTGAAGCCTAGGAAGTTGAACCTCCAGGTGCTGGTCCTCTCCATTGGTCTATTGGTTTTCCCGAAGTCCTATCACTTCCACATCTCTCCTCAGATTCCCCCTCCCCAATTCTCCCTTATTATCTCATTCCCCCTGCCACTCACTGGACACGCCTACGATTTCGGAAATACCAATTATTATTGGTGGTCCTATTTTCGTGATAGGTGGAACCTCCTCCTCTCCGGAGCTTCTGCTGATTCTCCGCCGCATCAGCATTTATCGGCCTAATTTTTTGTGAGTCTAAAATTTTATTATTCTAATCATCATGTGTATAGTACTGACCATGTTTCCTTGACGTCGGATTCCTTGCTTTCTGAGTTAACACTCTCAGGATATCCTACTCAAATTTTACCTACTCCACTTCCCGTATCGTATTTCCTGTGGTAATAAAACCTCTCTCATTTTTACTGTTAATCTTTAATTATAATTTATTATTATTAATTATGAGGGAATCTTGTGCAAACGTGTAGTAGTTAAATAAACATCAAAGGCTTACACTCCTCTGGCTAAAATTTGAGGTTTTCCACCAACCGAAACATACTCCCAACATGTTAGGTGTAGTGTGGACGATGACGTGTTGTTCCCTATCATCTGGCTGTGTCGACGCATGAAGTCAGCTGCAGAGCTGACGAGGCACATTCCGGTGTAGGCTCTTCTATCTAGCTGCTTATTACATGTCCTATACAATCTAATTTGATGTAGGCTTTACTAATAATCTCTCGCTGGTGTTTTAAATTTTCCTCTAATCCATGCCAATACTATATATAATATTAATTTTGAATCTGAAAATATGTCATATTTAATATGTATTTTTTTTTATTACTTGATACAATACTGGAATTTTATTCTTTTATATTGCTCTTATACACAATGCTATTTTAATTTTAGTTAATTTATTACATTCTATATTTTACATGTTTTTAATACATTGTTAGAAGGTAACTATATACACTTACTTATAGTTTGTTGTTTTGTAAATGAAACAAACAAATATTTACTTTTTACAGTTTACTAGCTATACAGTTATAGCTAATTATAATTAAAATTATATTCTGAGTTAGACACATGATGAGTGTTTACCGCAGAGTGTTTATGAGGTAAAACAGTGTTTATGGAAGATATGAAGTATACCTAATTAAACAGTGAATGTTATTTTTAATAGATACAGTTTTAAGAGCCATAGTTTTAGTTTTTAGCAGTAAAAAATAATAAAAGTACTATATTTGTATTATATTTACGAACTGGTTCTTAGCAACAATAAAAATAAGTTTAGGAATAAATGTTTGGCAAAGGACTATAAGTATATCTAATTGATTCTAGTATTATTTTATATCAGTTATGTCTTACATAATAGTGTACGGATAGGAAATTCATATGTTCATCATATTTTGTTCATAACACTATTGTTTACTTTATTAATATTTTTTTATCATAGCTAGTTAAACGGATAAAACATGTTTCAAATATACTTATATTTTTTAAAAAGAAGCCTGTTTTAATAATCACTTAGCTTTCACTATTTATTATTGGCTAAACGTATATACAGGGTGGAAAACAATAAGGAAACGCTTTCATATATTTTATATTGATTCACTTGTAAAATTAAAACACACGTTGTCATAGTTACAAGAACATACTTTTTGACGCCATCAGTAAGTTTTAATCTTTTCAGGAGGACGGCCCACGAGGAGTTGAACGAATATCTTCAATATACGAATAGGTCGAATTTGTTATCAAATGAAAGGTCTATTCAAGGGAAATTAATTGCCACAAACTGGACTTCGGAAGTTTTATCCTTTCCAAAGTAGTGGTCGTTTGAATTTGAAAGTAACTGCTACTCAATTTGAACTTGAATATTATTACTCCGCTATTTAACGTTTTTAAGTAAATTATTCAGATCAACAATTATACTTTATGTATCACAATTATTAAAAAAAATAAATTATCAAATTATATATGGAAAAAATAACGATGTTGTGAAAGCGTTTCCATATTTTCCCCTCCCTATTGGAATAACTAATTATTTTATTCTTTATGGTTACCAATGTGTGGGTACTGAATGATTGTTTCTTTTGTACATTGCATCTTTAATATAAAGCCTACATATTACATAAGAAAACCAAACGTACACTGGTAGAAAATTTTATGAAACGTTAAATAAAATATGTAATAATGTAAGGAATAAAACAAAACAATAAAAAAACAAAAATTAATACTCAAGCTACACTCAGCAAGACCTATATTTATTATATAAATATTGTAATGACGTTAATATAATTTTATTGTTTGTACATTTTATATTTTAATATATATTTTATACATTAAAACATGGTACCTTATTATACTTAATTTTAGTTGTTGTTACCTTTTTTCATAAATGAAACAAACAAATATTCACTTTTTTCAGTTTACTAGCTATACGATTAAAGCTAATTGGAATTAAAATTATATTCTGAGTTAGACACATGATGAGTGTTTATCGCAAACATTTAGACAGTAAAACAGTATTTAAGGAAGATAGGAAGAAAACGTTGACATAATTTCATAATGAATGTATTTTAATAGGCAGATACAGTTTTTAAGAGACAGTACTTTAGTTTTTAGGAGTAAAAAATACTAAAAATATTATATTTTTATTCTATTTACGAACTGATTCTCAGCATTAATGAAAATACGTTTGGATATAAATGTTTGGTATAAGAACATAATTATATCTAATTGATTCTAGTATTGTTTTATATCAGTTTTGTCTTACACACTAGTGTGTGGATAGGAAGTACAGATTTAAAAAAATGTTGTATACAGTTTTTTTTTTATCATAGATAGTTAAACGTATAAAACACGTTTCAAACATACTAATATGTATAACTTTTTTTAATAAGCCTGTTTTAACAATCACTTAGCTCTCAATATTTATTATTGGATAAACGTATATACATATTGGAAAAACTAATTATTTTATTGTTTTTGGTTATCATTTTGTGGTTACTGGTTGATTGTTCCATTTTTGTATAGCATATATAATATAAAAGCGTTCATAGGAGCATATATTTGTAACGTATTACTAATTATTATTTTATAACCATGTAGTAAATATTTTATTCGTAAAACTAAGTACGAATATGTAACTTCCAATTAATTGACTATTGGAAATAAATAATAAAAGGAGTCATGAGACGTTGATCACATTGTTACAATTATATTGTTCAATGTTTAAACCTTGTATTATCTCTTAATGGACCTACAATTGCCGGCGTGATGGTTCATTAGCTAAGGCTTTGGTCTGTGGATAAATTGTCCAAATTTCGAATCCACACTGAGCTAACAGTCGACACTTCACTCGTTGGCTAAAGTTCACTCACTTGTTCCGTGTATACTGAGTGAATTTATTTTCAACGAAGAATTCAAATAATAATAATAATAATAATAAATCAGTTAGCTTTGTACAAAATAATAAGAGTAGGATTCTTTGAAATAAATATCGTTTATTTTTCAAGTTTAACGGTTATAATAGAATATTGTAATAATGAATATATATAGTTGGTTGTGGAAGGTCTAAACACTTGTTGGTGTTCGTACCTGAGGGGGAGGCGTCAGAGTTATCGTTAGCATGTCTTTGTTCCAGTGGCCTCCATATTTATTTGGGCGTTGATGCGTAAGGGGATGATGAAGTTAATAAAATAAATTTAGAAAATAAAACTTGAGTATAATAACTGTATGAAACAAGACCTTAATAAAACCTTAAAACACTTATATTTTATAAAAAAAAAAATCAAATATTTATGTAGTATCAAGAAGTGTCCAGTCTTCAGCGTAGAGGGGTCACACATTAAATAAGTAATAAGCGAGGCCTAGACGTGACGTCACCAAACAGCTGATCGGTGTCAGGATATTCCATTATCCAAACTAACACGACGTACAGGAAGGATAAGGATATTTTACTGCATTTTAAGTTCATTTTACAACTGAATTGAATCTAACTGTAGCCCTTATCAGTTTTTACATTTATAACATTTTAAATTTAAATTTATCGACAAAATCTGATGGAGGTGAAAGGTTGTCAAGGCTTAAATATTAATTTTTAAATTTATATTCAAATCTGTAGGAGGCAGAAAATTAATAAATTTAAAAAACATTTTAATTTAAAACATCTGGTGTACTACTTTTAAACATAATTTTTATTTTTAGACCTACTAACATACATGTTGTAGTAATAAATATGCCCATATTATAATAATGACTCTTGGAGAAACTGTACCTAAACATAATGCTTTAAATTAAAAAGAGTAAAACATAACACAAAGTTGCATATTGCTTATTTCATGGTCATTTACTGGTTGATGATCGTTTAATATTTTATGTATTATTTTAAATACACAAATTCAACATTTAACGTGATAGAGTTACACTAAGGAAGAATATTGGTCTTTATTACAAAGCTAAATATTCCACCCTCAATAGTTTTCAGGTAAGGGAGTAGCGATATTTTCAACTGTGATAAATTGCAAAAAAACTCTAGCAGTGAAAATGACAATACAGCACTAAGTATATTCACTTGGAAACATTTAATAAAAGGCAGTACAATTTCAGCTTAATAGTCTGTAGCATATTTGTTCTTTTCATAGAAACATTTTTATAAATTCATAAATGAAATTCATGTAAGTGCAGTAGGACGTAATTGTACTACTTACTTACTATATTACTTATAAAAACTATTATCAAAATGTATATAAGGTAACCATATTAATATAATTATATAAATATGATTTGAAGGTAAGACATTTAAAAAATGTACTACAGGTTACGAAATTATTCTCTATGACTTGGTGAGTTATGTAAATACAGGTTTAACACATGCTGTTGATTGTGGGATCCCTGAGGGTTCTTGTTTGGGCCCCTCATTTATGTATAAATGTTGTTCTTACTGTGAGAGTGTGTTTTCCATGAAATATGCATACAAAACGACTGATCTGTGCTGAGCTAATGATTTTTTGATATTTTAGGCTAACATTACATAGTTTTGCGTATTAATTTTGTAATATTATATTATAGAATAGATACACTTCCTTATACAGCAAAACTGGAACAGAAATCGGCCTTTTTTACTTCGTACATCTTAAAACTAACAAACTAAAAAAATATTTATACGAAACTGCACACTTAATATACTGTAAACGTTTCCTAAATACATATATGAGGAATACATTTACTTTATTTATAATAATTTATATACAAATCAACCACAACAAAACAGATATAGACTGTAAGTGTGATAACATAGAATAAAAAGACATTATAATATGTTTCTTCGTACTTCAATCTCATTTGCAAACACATACTATTCAGCCCTTTGTAGAAAAAACAGCAAATTAGGCCTAAACACCCGCAGCTTTTGGTTGTGAAAATGTACGTTCAACGCCACAAGAAACATAATCCGGTTCTCTGTGCCGTAGTAATGTGTACTTTCCAGTTTCTACATAAATTTATAAGTCATGAAATTAATTACATGTATTGCAAGAGATAAAATAAGGAAATGCCAACATTTGTATGAACCATAGTTTGAAATCAAATTCAAAACTAAAGAAACCTTTTGTAGTATGTGTATTATAATTGGGTTTTACCTCTATTTGCGTATGGATCATTTTTGTAGTTTTGTGCCTATCATTCATATACTAACAGATAATTCCAATTTTTGCAAATGAGAGTAAAATTGCTTGTTGCTAAGATGGTCTCAGGAATTCTTGTAGAGAACGTTCTTAAAACATGAAAGCTCTCTTTGCATGTGATTTATTGGGTTGTCAATCTCGTAAAATATCTGAATATTTTTACAATATAAACTATTACCCATTATTTCTATCAAATCAAAACATAGAAATCAAAGAGAATGTTTCGTTTCGTTTGATATATAGATCCTTTACTCTTCCTCACTCATTATTATTACTATTTATCTATAGGTCTAATTATGTAATTACTACAGCTTCTTAGATATTACAATTGAGAATAGGCCTAATAACTAAATATACGTTATGATTTATTTCTAATAAATATTTGATATTTTTATTATATTATTATTATTAAATATTTTCAAAGGACAAATTTTATTTATTGTTTTAGAACTGTAAAATTACATGTACCACATAAACATTGTATTTCGATTACAACTCAATTTACTTAACAATGTAATTTATATTTCACCAACGTCCACATCCAGATACAAACAAAGCCGTGCCATTGTTAATTTGTCAGCCACATTAATATTTAGTCCCACACTCTGTGTGGTAATTGAGTTTGTATTCATTGTTATCAAACAAGCAACACCCGTGGCTTTTACATACTTATGTAGTACTGGATTTTCATTGAAAAATGTTGGTCTAAATATTACTTGTTAAATGTAATTGAATATATGTACTATTATATAATATGATGTTTTTGTGATGTTTGTTAAATTCGCATAGTTAATTAATTATTTTAAATGCTCAGTATTTACGACCTTATTTTAAATACTATCCTCAATGTTCTTTGTGTGATTAAAACCATGTTAGTAAAAATGTTATATTAATCGCAGGAGTTATTTTAAAGGTATTATTATAAACTAATTAAATTACATACATAAAGAGCGTTTTAATAGTTTGTTATCTCTTAAAACTTTAATAACGGAATAATTATTATTGAATAATTGTATCCATTTACATACACGTAGTTACTACTAAACCAAATCCCCCACTGACGTACAATAGTAGTACGTAGAAAATAATGTCACATTGTTGAAGATAAGATTTGAAGGTTTGATGGTCGATGGAAAATCACCCTGATAATTAGATTATTTGAATTTCCCACCATATTAGACCCATAAGCGTCTAATTCGGGTCTCACCCAATGATAAGCCGGCAACGCTGGCTGCCCAATGATACGCCAGGCTTTAGTGGCGCAAGGCATGGTGGGGTGGCAAGTTAACCATTTGGGTTGAAGTGGGACTGATCGGTCTGTCGGCCAGAGGGATGCGTAGTGTCAAGATCTGCGTGTAAATACTCTCCACGAATACACCATCATGGAACCCCTAAGATAAGTTCTTCTTTTCTTAATTTTAACTAAGCATAACGGGTAAAATGTATTAGTCGTGGGAAATAAAGCTGGTGTAGCGTGAAATTAAATTGACGCCTGGGTTTGTGTAGGATCTTTTGATTTCGTATAACTTACAATACCGTTACACGCCTCTGAGGAGTTACAATAAGGATTTATTTATTAGTGGCAAGTTGCTGATTTTAATTGTTTAGTAAACATTTGTAATATTTAATATAACAATTTGTTTGTTAATGCCAGAATTAGTTCCTTGACATTTTACTACTTCCTAGTTCTACTGATGGTGAATAACTATGAATGGGTTTTATTCAATCAGGACTTTATTTATTAAAATGCATCAGTAGGCATTAAACTGTAGAAACGTCATCATGAGAATCAAACTACAACATTCTAGCTCGTAGGTCCATGCAGTAATGTTGGCTACGAGCTCAGTTGGAGAAGGCCGAGTGGTGGTTACTTTGTGAGCTTTTGGTCAAAGGGTAGTAATTGAGGTTTACCGAAATTAAACAACATAATCCTCATATATGTACTATCTCTACTAATAGATTGCATAATGTGTGCCATATTTCACTTCTATAACAGACATTAAGGAACTATACAAAACAGTTGTTATAATTAAATTACATTACACACGAAGGTAGCAGAATAAATAACGCTTCGAGCTTGGCAGGAAATAATATCCAAGCATACGTTATAATAATTAACTCTGAAGAGAGAATTTTAAATTTTACTATTTTATTGATACCGAGCATATCTAAATTGATAATATTTACTATTTTAATATTTATAATCATTAAAAATATGATTTAATAATGCTGCAGCATATAAGAAGGTTCATGTAGGGAACTTAGTCCTAGAACACAGTCTGTTTATTCTTCGGACAGGTAAAACTATCACCTACATAATATTACAGCTTGTACATATGTTTTCTTACTTTCTAATGACAACATAAGGCCTGTTTCCACACTATACTTTGTTTCATTTACAAGGATTTATTTCTACCTGGTAGAAACCTGTCATATTGATTCATACTATATATTTCTGTTACATTTTTGTCCCTATAAACCATCCATACAGTATATGGATAGTAGTGCATCAACGGCAATGTCACTTTGTAATAATCAAACACTTTGATGTGAGTTGAACTGGTTACAAAACGTTGGCAAACCAAATATTGGAACTTTTCCGTTAATTCAGTACCACTACTTTTTCCATTACTTAACTACCACTAATTTTTTATCAAAATTATCGTTAGGTTAAGTTAGGTTAGGTGGCTACTTAAGTTGATCACAAACTTTTAAATCCAATGATTGACTTAACGCCGAATGCGCTCTCCGTGTGTAATTTCTTGGAAAGCGATAAGATAAGGTCAGTGATATCGGATTCCTAGTGGATAAGAAATATCACATTGGACGTAAAAATGTTCGGGGGACGATTTTAAGAGCAATAAAATATTTATCAAGTGGTATTAAATAATGTAAACGAAAAAATTAGTGATAGGAATCTGACAGAAAAGATTCCAAATATTTTATTTTATAATAATCCTCTTTGAAATATTACTACCCTCACATAAATAAATACAGCATAACCCTAAATGATGAACTAGTGTAGTAGTACTGTAATTCTCGTTGAAATGTTATTAGACTCACAATTACAATAATAGAGATAGTAGTTTCTACCATCACTAATGACGATAACAAGTCGCACGTGTTATATTGCTATTTTATTTTGCTCGAGTAAATTTTGCATGTCACAAATTATAACCCCGTTAAATTTACTTTTAACTTTATACCCCGTTATGTTCAACTTTTTTGACTATGATATCAAATATTACGTGCTATTGCACTATTATTATAAATAAAATACTTTCAATGTCACAATTGAAGGCCGATGATGTTAGTTCCAACCCTATCAGAAGAAAATATCAAACTATTCATTGTATTACGTTATTGATTTCATAAATGTTTTACTACTAAAGACGAAATTCAGTTTGAAATCTCTCTTGATTACAAATAAAACTATACGTGAATATTAATATCAATTACTTGTTCTTTTCATATTAATTATTACTATACTGACCAGTAATAAGAGAGGTTATTTAATCAATCTTTTTAGTATCTCAATTTCAATCACCGTGAAGACAGTTTCGACCTTAAAGGCAGGGAAGATATTGTCTCTAATGTTTGAAAACCCACACACGTCATATTCGTCGTCAGTATCGTCTAAATAATGTCAGTATTACAATTACAGTCACAAATCCCTGATAATAACAGGCCTGACATGGTACATTATCATAAAAGTATCACTAGTCTTACTGTTTAATGTATCGTGATAATGTTTTCAATACACACTGGTTAAAATTAAAACAAAATCCTACAGTTTATAAATCCCAGCAAATCTAGTGGAAATGGCACTATTATCATAACTCCAATTAAAGTAATAGTAGTTTCATCCCTCACTGACGACTATAAAAACGCACACGAGATATTGTGCTATCAATTTCGTCAAAATGTGTTCAATCTCATGACTCCAATCAAAGTAATGGTAGTTTCATCCCTCACTGACGACTATAAAAACAAACACGAGATATTTTGCTATCAATTTCGTCAAAATGTGTTCAATCTCATGACTCCAATCAAAGTAATGGTAGTTTCATACCTCACTGATGACTATAAAAACGCACACGAGATATTATGCTATCAATTTCGTCAAAATGTGTCCAATCTCATGACTCCAATCAAAGTAATGGTAGTTTCATACCTCACTGATGACTATAAAAACGCACACGAGATATTATGCTATCAATTTCGTTAAAATGTGTCCAATCTCATGACTCCAATCAAAGTAATGGTAGTTTCATCCCTCACTGACGACTATAAAAACCCACATGAGATATTGTGCTATCAATTTCGTCAAAATGTGTTCAATCTCATGGATCTAATCAAAGTAATGGTAGTTTCGTCCCTCATTGACGACTATAAAAACCCACACGAGATATTGTGCAATTAATTTCGTCAAAATGTGTTCAATCTCATGACTCCAATCACTATGATGGATGTGTGTTGTCATCAGTCTGCGGTAATTAATTTCACCACCACTGTTTCGTCAACTCTCAGTGTTTTGCATACATGTCACAGTCGTTTCTTTTATTTTATGTCATCAGCAAAACTAATAAACTTAAATAACTGCATTTAATTTTATTGAAGCATACTATATTTAATAAATAGAATTATATTTTGAAAAACTTCCATTTTGACTAAGTTATGTCTTTTGTATGCCTTATTACTTCTTAGATTGTAGTCACTTACATACATTTTAGCACCAGACTAAATGATATACATTAATGTACATCTATTAAATTACATCATTGTAATTAACATGTTAAATTGCAGCTGATTTTTTATTTAGGAAAAAATGTGTTAGCTAAGATAAAACCAAATTTACCTGCTGTCCAAATTACTTGGGGGTTGATTGACAATTTGATGGTTAGTGACAATAATTCAATAATTATTAGCCAGTAAAATAAATAATGCGTAGTTGTTTTGATACTTTGATAACATTCTTTCTAACACATGTACTCAGAAGTCTGTTTAAGCAATTTATAATTGAAAATGTGGTTAACAAAACCTAAACTAATAGTTTTAAAAATATTCATGATCAAGACACGTAACAATACACTGAAACAGTAGCTATGACTACTATACCAATATAATTACTTCAGTAAATAATAAATATTGTTTTTACAGCTTAAAGTCGTATGTATAGAAATATAAATTGCTGTAAATTACTTTTAGGAGTATCAATACTATTTTAAATATCAATGTATTGCCTAGTTTAAAGTTCTAATGTATTCTCTTATCCTTACAATTAAAAGTCTTGTGTGCTTTTTTAAATTTTTATGTAATCAGATGTTTTTAATGTATACTTTTTGAGATATACATTGTTTAAATCTGCAATAAATAGACAGTAAATCACAGTTATTCACTTGGGGGAGTTTCTAAGAGAAAATTGATTATTTATTACAAACAGACATCCCTAAGTTCTAAGTCGTTTGTATGAAAGCATTTATATTAAATTTTAGACATACCTTTTAGGCATTGAACGTGTATTTGTGGTATTATTAGATGTACTATTGGTGGTCAGTTCTATGTCCTAAAGTGTATAAAAGAATCTATCTTAACAACAATTAATTATGGTATATTCAATGTTATACATTTCCTATCTTCAAATATTTTGTCCATACTCTAATAGATTCTTATTATATTTTTATAATATCTTCACTCATTGGTGCTACGTCACCAATCTTCGTGGCACCAAAAGTGACGTAAGTATGCTGAGAGATTTAATATAGAAAAAATAATTTAGTGCTTAAATAAGAAATGCTGTTCACTTCAAAGCTAACTGAGGTGATATGACCTGCAAGGGATGCTGACAATGGGACCCAACAATTTGTGTAGTAAATGTCGTAGAGAGAGCTTAATGATAAAATAACTGTCTAAAATATAATCTATATATCTCTAAATTGAGTTAGGGTGGCTACACAATTAGTTAAGTGGCAACCCAAGTTAATCACTATCAAACTGTATCATGGTTTGCTACCCAAGATGGTGACAAACTAGTCAGGTTGATTGGTAGCTACTCCAATTGATCAGAAGTTGCTGGTCAAGTTAATCAAGGCCAATTATTAAAGTGACTACCAGAATTGTACACAGGGATTATTCAATTTGACTCTAAGTACACTAAAAACTTATTAATTAAAAAAATTAAAATCTTGCACTTAGAGATTTTTTGTTAAATTTTAATTTGAATAATTTATCATATTTTTTACATACAGTACAGTTTCTTTTGTTACAAGCCTAGTAAAATTTCTTTAAGGGCACTTTTCGTTTACTTTCACTTTAATGGGGTTATTTTTCATCCAAAATTATGTAATTGAGGTTAATTGAAGTGTTTGTTTTGATTAAAATATAAATATTGATTTTATTTATTTAATAGATTTTTTTTATTTTACGAACTAACAGGAATCTATATTTTTTGGCAATGTAAAAGCTGGAAGGTCATTCACCGATTCAGTCCCAGAGATACAACTGAGGATGCCACATCATAATATGGGCGAAACGTCTGGTTACTTTGTAAATAATGTACATAGCACCTTGATGCGGTTGTTACAGGAAAATATATATTCTAGTTATGACACCAGCCGCTAAAGCCTAAGTTCTAATTTTATGAATTAAAACAATATCGAACCCCTTTAATTCTAATTGTAGATTTGTCCTCTTATTATTTAGGATTTTATATCAGAAATATCTTTATAGTTCTGTCAAAGGATCGTACTCTCGGTAGCTGGGTCAGATTAGCCAACACAATTTACTTTGTCAGTAATCGTGATGTCTCTTTGATCACAATTGCTCAATTCGTTAACGCTATTGCTCCAACCAGCTTTGAACAATCAATACTGTATTGATTTAAGCATTTTTTTTTATATAAAGCAATTACTGCTTTAATTTAATTTAGTTTATTAAGATATAATAAAATCAAAGATTAAGATAGTTATGAAAATTAAGATAGTATAATAGTTCCATATATTAAACATCATGAATTATCAAATAAAATTAATTTAAACATATGTTAGGCACAACCTAAATATGTTAAATGTTAATAGTGCCTCTTTCATAATATATAATATATAAGGTTAAATAAAATGTTATTATTTTATATGTTTTTTCCTTGTAGATTCTAAATCTCAGTATTAATATAAATTAGTGAAATGTAACTACACTTGGACTTTAAAAAAATATATTTTGTTAAAGAAATATTCATTACTTATGTGTTTTATGTTGTCTTTCAAAAACCAATATAAAAAGAAAACTAATGAGAAATTTGTTGTTTATGGGTTTCCTATAGTAAAGTGTAAAATCCATATATTTTATAATGAGTCACACATTACCATTTGCCACAAGAAAATATTATAATAAATAAATATACTTTTCTGAGAAAACATACAGTTTAAAATAAATAACACCACTCGATTCTTGATTATAGGCTACTTAAGATGTTTTTATCAGTTTTAAGAAATTTTGATTCATTGAGTAATGCAGTATAAAATAAACATAATGTAGACAACAAATATTACTTTTAGACAAGTTAAAAGTGTAAAGATAATTTTAATCTTACGTTACAAAATTTACGAACCTTGGTAAAATACTTGAAGGTAGATGGGTTTCAATTGTTAAAGTTTTTTTTTTCTTACGAAACTTTGTAAGCTTGCAACTGCTGAAGCAATACTGTTAAGGTCTTAGAAACTTAGAGTCAAAAGGCAATGTGAAAGGTTTTTTTCTAGTTTGTATGTTTTTCGATATAAAAATATCATCTTTTTCAATTAATAATTGTGTATATGATGGAAAATTAGTAATATTTAAATGTATTTCTATATCGAGTATAGTTAAAATACCGACAGTAATACCGTTAAATTTAATATAGTACACAAGTGAAAATAGCAAATTAAGTAATAACAGAGTAATCCTTAAATAAAATGTCATAGTTTTATCTATATATTGATTATGCAAATTATATTACCAAACATTAGTAGTCTTATATTTGATGTTTGTGTCACTAAAAACATTAGCCTATTATTGAAATTACCTTGACGTTTATATAACATTTTTTGATAATTTTGAATTCAACCGTTGAATCAAAAAAATAAAAATAAACTTATAAATGAACACCAAATATTATATCTCAATCAATAACTGTTTTTACGTGTTGAGAGTACTCTTATTGGATTTATATTAGTAATTATTTACGTGTACTTAAATTAAAAATCATGAGAAACTCATCACCTTCTAAATTGTTATAAAACTAATATATTTACAGTTAAAAACATGTATTACAGATTGCAATTGTTTGTAATACGCCAGATGTTTCAACAATAAACACGCTTGTTTAAGTCTGTACAAGTCCTTGGTCCGAAGTCAAACTCAGTCCTCCATCTATAGATAAGTGTATGATCTTATAATATATCATGTATCGTAGTTTAGTTATTTGAAAATTCATGTAGTTTCTCCCTAGTAATTTATTTTGTTTGATATTCAATGTTTATATCTTTGAGTTACACTGATTTACGTTGGGTGGAATGTTTTGAACGTTGACTTATGCATGATTACCTTTAACGATAGTTGGCTTATTTTGCACAACAACGTGTTTTACTTTTACATATTTATAATTACCTTTATAAATGTAGGCCAGACATTGGCTACAATGTGTCTAAAGGTTTGACTGATACACGATTACCTTAAACGATGTTGGGATATACTTTGGCTACAATGTTTTGACATTTTACTGTTTCACGATTACCTCAAACGATGTTGGGATATACATTGGCTAAAATGTTTTGACAATTTACTGATACACGATTACCTTAAACGATGTTGAGATATACCTGGCTACAATGTGTTGACATTTTACTGATACACGATTACCTTAAACGATGTTGGGATATACTTTGGCTACAATGTTTTGAAATTTTACTGATACACGATTACCTTAAACGATGTTGGGATATACTTTGGCTACAATGTGTTGAAATTTGAATGATACACTATTACCTTAAACGGTAGTGGGAGAGACTGAATACAATGTGTTGACATTTCAGTGATACATGATTACCTTAAACGATAGAGATATAGAATTTGGCTACACTGAGTCGTATTTTCACTGAAGCATGATTAAATTTAATGATAGTTGACTAAATTTGCGGAACAACGCGTTAACGTTAACTGACTGGTGGTAACATTTAAAAATAACGGGCTAGACTTTGGCTACATTCTGTTGAGCTTTGACTGATATATGATATTCTTCAACAATGGAGGCCTGGATTTTTATCAGAAGAATTAGAATCTCTTCTGTTATATCGACGTATACCTACTTATAACTATAAACTTAGGTAAGTTATAATTCCAAACAAGTGTGAGTTATTTATTTTAAATATTGCCTGTGGTTTTGGACCCTCTAGAATGAGTGGTATTGAATTAAATGTATTTTTTTCCAAAAAAGTATAATTTTACACAGATAAAATAATTATTTTGTAAATTAACTATACCCGCATATGATAGTTAAATATTGACATTTTAAATGAACGATGTTCAATACAACGAAACGGCTTTATTTGTTATTTAAATCAAATAAAAAGTGTGCAAACTGTTTTAAGTCAAGCAATAATGTACACTGTACAACTTATTTGGTAGCAATAAATATTAACATAATCTGAATAATTTATAAAAATAATGAACTTTTATTAATATTCTTGATTAAATGTTTTTAAAATTATGTTTAAATCTGTTTCAAGAATCAGTGCAATGCAGCATGTGTTATAAAAATGGAACGTATAGTTGAATACTTAGTTTAGAATTGTAGGCAGTATAGGGAGGAGTTGTACAAACCACTCTGATGAATGTAGACTGAACAATCACTGGTAAATTTGAAGTGGATTTTAATAACAGTCGGTTTTACGAATAGCAATGGATTAACAATGTATTTGTTTGTTTGATAATTGTTTGAATTGATTGCATCAACTTTATATGCTCTAATAAAACGGTATATTTAAACAAATTACGTAATATATAATAAAAACATTACCTCATACGTAAAGTAAGGTATTTTATGGAATTAATCTCATTTAATTTAATTTAATCATTGTAAATATAACTTTATATCTTCTTTTATTTAGAGAATATTCTGGATTTTACAATACTTTTAATTAACAGAAAAACAATAAACGAGTACCATTCACTTTAAATATTAACATTAATCTACAGATAAGATAGTATACCTACTTACGTAATAATCAGTTAAGTTTTTTTAATCTAACATTTGGAAATCGCAGGAAAATCAAATTAATCAAAGGTGCTGCCCATTAAAATTTTTTTTTTATGTATTACCCTAAATAAGTTAATGTATTACGATAGTGTAGTTATATAAATACAATTTGAGGTGACACTTTTAGAAGTGGCGTAATATTTGATTTAAGGATGTTGAGTTTAATCCTAAAATATGAAAATTCAATCATAGAAAGGGAAGTTGTTACATTTAACACAAACGAATCTACAATTCGCTTGAATAACCCTGTCATTTGACTAAAATTTTGAAAGGATTACAGAAAAAATAATGAATACTAGAAGCAGCTCGACAAAGTTGTTAAAATAAAATGCAACGTAACTTAAGCTTAAAACATACTTGTATATTACTTTGATTAATTAACAATAAAGCTTATTAGTTACCAAAGAGAATTGTTTTGGTATTGAAATATAATATAGAAAAGGTAACTATTATATTTTGTGGTAATACAAAATCAGAATAACGCCAACAATCGTTGCACTTTACACTAAAAACAATCCTTAATACTAAATATTTAATTGTATTTTTATGTTGAAAATTGATTGTATGTATAAATAGTTAAGTGCAAGCAGTAAATTTGAGATAGAGTGGGAGAAAATTAGGGTGAGGGCAAATTTATTGTGCAAGTTGGCTTGAAATAACGCCGTGGCCATTGTCACCAGAGTTATGTGTGAGGTCACAAACTGGACCACTGGGGAGAACCAGAACAATAGTTAATCACTCAACAAACCGTTTATTAAGTTTTAACAATCTTTTGACCAGTTTTACTGTTCTTTAACTTATCGGACTTAAATAAAATGTAACTAATAACTTCTTAAGTTCTTGTAACCAGTTCTGTAACTATAGCTGCTTAAATGATATTATATTTAGTAATACAATTATTTGTCTAACTATTTTTAACAATATTATAACATTTTTATGTTAATAATAACGACAATATACTTACTAAATAAACTATAAAACATTTACCATTATAGCTTTAAGATTATGACATAACGTATAAAAAGGAATACAAAAGAGAATTTTTTTAACGAAATCAATAACAAACAGGTAATGTTAGGGCCGTATGGTTTTTCTTTCATTTAAATTTAGTTTGAATATTAGTAGACATAAAGGGACAGTTCTAGACCCACTCTCGGGCATCTTCGGCTCTCGGATTCAAGATGGCGACCACGTTCGGGTATCTTCGGGTCACATGACCCAGTCCTACCAACCCCCGTGGGAATTTTCCCTCCCAAAATTTCCCTCAAATTCCTAAATTTCCCTCCAAATTCCCACATCATACTATATAAAATTCACTGTTAACCTTGTTATACTATATAAAATTCAGTCTTAACCTAACTTTTTCCATGTTAAACTATATAAAATTCACTGTTAACCTTGTTATACTATATAAAATACACTCCTAACCTTTTCCCCGTTATACTATATAAAATGTAAAAAGATGGCGGTCTTTACACTATAATAAATGCACTTTTAAACTTCGATTATTACCGTCGGCTACCTTCGTACGCTCTTAGCCTACGATATACGCGTCGGCTGCTGGTCTGGCGCGCATATGCGGGGACTTGTGCTCGGTGGACAAGCGCGTTACGTCACCACTCATACAGCGGCTGCGAAAC